>BPLR01005653.1:0-132089 GCA_021605095.1 Caerostris extrusa | reverse complement strand
CTAAAAGAATTATAAAATCAATTAAATTGCTTCTGTTTAAGATTTTTCATTATAAAGCAAGTAAAGGTGAATATAAAAGAAGAGATGAAAATGTGCTCTCTATTTACAACACAATTTTTTTCAATACGGACTATAGGATTTTCGATGAAAATGTGTCTCTATTTACAAATAATTTTTTTCAATACGGACTATAGGGATTTGCTAAAATGCACTTATATTATATTATGATCCTGCAGGTAGATAGATCGTAGGCTGGAAGGTAAGTAGATTATAAAATCAATTAAAATTGCTTCTGTTTAACATATTTATTTAAAAAGCAAGTAAAGCATGAATAAAAGAAGAAGATAGGTGCACAAAACAAATTTTATACATAAGGCATAAAGCCAATTAGCATGGTATGTCTCCCAGACAAGACAGGATGTCTGTTACTGAATAGTGTCGTGTGGATTCTAGGACATTCATGGTCATTCGAGCAGTATGTGTTTGATGGACGAAACACGACCCCCATCCAGAACAAGTTGGTTCCGAGCGAAATCACCTTCCCCATTTCTCTCTCCGTGTGTCCTGAGATTCATTTGCGGATATTTAGATTTGTATGAATCTCCATGAAATCATGCCGGAGAAATGATAGTGCTTTTCAAATATGAAAGTGAAATGAAAGGAAAATCCGCATCCCTTCCATTGTAGTATTATCTGGATGCATGCACGCACTTTTTATCTTGCTTGAACTCAACGGAAAACTTTTCCGCCGGTAAATTTATCGTGCCTATCCCCGGACTTGGCAAGAAGCTTTCGTGACCCACTAGTTGAATTTCGAACCTATAAACCAGAAAATAGGATCTGGTTATTTGAAGGCTTTTTATAAGTAAAAGACCTTGATTGAATTATATTTAGAAATTTTAATCTCTGTTTTGTGTTTCTAACTTTTAACATCTAATCGGTGGTTAATAATCCTCGAGTTTTGAAAATTCCCATTTTTGGAACATTTAGGATTAAGCATAAACAATGTGCAGTATTTTTCTGCATAAATTAGAAATGGGTTTGAACAATGTTTGCAGAATTATTTTACAATAAATTCAGCCGTTTCTGTTGGTATATTCTCGACTGAAGTACGTCCAGTGAAGTATGTTATTCGATCGATGAAGTAAATTTCCCGCGCTTGCGAAGTGCGGGATGCGCTTGTAGTACAGTACAGATCATTCGGGATAACGAAATCACTATTTAAAGAAAAAGTGAAAATTTGATTGACAAGTGCGGTTCACAAACTAGGGATTTATAGCTGATGGCAAATTGGCTAGCGATGATGTGGCCTTTAGTACCAGTGGGGCTTCTGGCGCCTGGCAGGGCCTGCTTGGTTTGAGAGGTAGGTAACAGGACAGAGCGGTTGATCGTATATTGTTCTCTAATGATTTAGGCGGTAACACTTTAAATATCTGGAATACAAAATTTACATTTTTATTATAAACAACAGTGTTGCAAGTTGTTATTTTCTTTCTTTTCAAACTTTTGCCAGAAGTTTGGGTAAACATTTCACGGCAGGAATTGCCTTCATCAATCCAGGTCACAATTCGGATCAAAAGTTTTATAGGATCAAAATTGGATAAGTGATGCCCAAATGCTACTTGCCTGGAGGAAGACATATACCAGAATACCCTTACTTTGATCTTGAAGGTGGGAGAAAAGGTCACGTGCCACAGTATACCACAGGAATTCGTTGAAAACTGTGGTACAATGAGATCAATACTTCACGCTGCATCACAGTTAATCATTCTGAGTAAATCCACCCACTCAAAAACTTTGTTGCCTATGCAAAATATAATTACAACAAATGAATTTGGCAGACTTCCATTTTGTTTCAGGTTGATTAGTAGAGACCATTACGAATGACACACTTGAGGAATTTTGTTTGAAATTTGGTGTTGCATATTGTTGTTCCGTGTGGAATCCCCTCCATGTTTTTAGACAAACCACTTTGGCCGAAATTAATTTCTGAATTACCACCACGAAAGCATAGTTGGATGAATCGAAGCTTTTCCCATGTACAGGTGTTATACGAATTTTTTATTTGTTGGCTCTTTAGCAGCAATCATAAAAGAAATGAAGTGAAGAAATATTATCCGAAGAAGATTTACATCAGATAATTTAAAGCAAATCTTTTATACACATAAAGAATTAAATCGCCTTCTTATTCAGTTCAAACAATTTTTTTGTCTGGGAAGCTACAAACACTACTGTAACAAACGCACTTAGAAATGGCTCGAGCTGCTGGATCGACAACTGAAGAAAAGTCTTTTGTGTGATGTTTGCGGAAAACGATTTACTCGGAAACGGAATTTGAGCAACATTCGATTTGCCACTCAGGAACGAAGCCGCATGTGTGTGACATATGCAGCAAAGGATTTACTACTAAATGCAATTTAATAACGCATTTACTTATACATTGTGGAATAAAGGATTTTTGTATGTGGCGTATGCAACACAGCATTTGCAAAAAAAACACATACTTATTCACACTTATTCATTCAAAACATTCATCTGCAAAAACATATACTGATTCACACTTATTCATACAAAGCATTCATCTGCAAAAAAACACATACTGATTCATACGAAAGAAAAAATTACGAATGCACTTGAGAGCACTTACGAGGCATTTGAGAAATCATACTG
Source organism: Caerostris extrusa (assembly GCA_021605095.1). NCBI lineage: Eukaryota > Metazoa > Arthropoda > Arachnida > Araneae > Araneidae > Caerostris > Caerostris extrusa. The sequence goes on along the minus strand of BPLR01005653.1, from coordinate 129,419 downwards.
ACGAGGAACCTTATGTGTGTGAAATTTCAGAGAAGGGGGTTTGCACGAATATCTACTTTAAAGTGTCATTTGTTTACGCACAGCAAAGAGAAACCTCATGCTTGTGAGGTATGCCAAAAGTTTTTCCCTCAAAGGACATTTAACGCGTCACATGAAAACTCACACGAAATGAAAAATCTCGTTTTCTTTCCGCAAATCAACGTTTCGAAAAGACTCGCTGCTTCACGACAAACAGAAATTTCAAGTGTTCGTATACATTTCCTTTCCATCTGCGTTTGTGTTTTTAAAATTATATAAAAAAAAAAAACCATTCTATTTTAACGGACATTTTGCTTTTTGATTAATTTTTTATTGTCAATTTAAATCATTAAATATATTTTTGTGTAGTTTTATCTGTATTAATTTATTTATTTGTTTCTAGATTTTTAAGACAACAAATGTGCACATTTTGCTGGCTAAATTGTGAAGGTTTGTCCAGATAAACGTTTTTCATTGATATCCATTGAATAATACCTTTATTTATGTGATTTTTAAGAAAGGAATTGAAAAATGTATTTTTATACCTATTTGTGACATATCATTACCTATTTGTGACAATTATTTTTAACTTAAACTTTTACTTTGAATACGTTGAGTACATTTAAATGATTTTACATGTAGATTTTATTCAATATAAAAATTTTTATTGTATAGGTATTTCTTAATTATTAATTTGGTAGATTTTGAGTTGGGGTTTTTGCATAAATATACTAGTATAATGTAACGGACGAATCTTTCCAGAGTATGTATATTTTTTTGAAGAATATCGATTGTATGTCTACACTTTTTTTATGAAAGCGACATAAACGATAAAACTATTCATCTTATGTGTGATAAAATATTTTAAATAATATTTAAATAAAAGTTTGTTGACACTTTCTTGTTTCAGTTATTTCTTCATTTTGAAACCTTTGAAATTGTGCTTATTTACTAATTTATCTGGCTCTAGGTACCACAGGTATCGGGTTCGAATCCCGGTTGTGCAATAGATACTTGCAGTGGTTTGGAAACTCTTAACCGTAGGTCCCGGTCCTATAGGATCGTAGAGCCTTGTGAAGGTGTTGTTACTCCGCGTCCGTGGCTTATCTTCAAGCTACACGTACTTCCTGGGTAGTGCTAAGTGAGTAACGTCAGTGCAGCGCTTGCCTTAAGGCATCCAAGACAACTGTCTAAGTGTTTTCCAGCTGCATTAGAACAAAAAATAGTATTTGCTGAATCACCGCACTGCGCTGGCGGTGGCATGGATGTCTGCGAGTGATTCGAATCCATTTTTAAATTGTAGGTCCCAGGTCTGCTAGCCTTCGTGTGCACAAGATGACCGTGCAGACAAAACCAAACCATGCGTGTAGTGCATTAAAGCAAAATTTCGATTATAGTTTATGTCACATATTTTGCACACGGGTTATTTTAATCAATTGCATCTTTACATAATTTTTTTCTAAGAAATTTTTTATATGGACCTTTCGATCCTCAATAGTTGTCGCTATCCCACTTCTGAAATTTGTTGTCGGTATCCTACTTCTGAAATTTGTTGTCGCTATCCTACTTCTGAAATTTGTTGTAGCTATCCTACTTCTGAAATTTGTTGTCGGTATCCTACTTCTGAAATTTGTTGTCGCTATCCCTACTTCTGAAATTTGTTGTCGGTATCCTACTTCTGAAATTTGTTGTCGCTATCCTACTTCTGAAATTTGTTGTCGCTATCCTACTTCTGAAATTTGTTGTCGCTATCCTACTTCTGAAATTTGTTGTCGCTATCCTACTTCTGAAATTTGTTGTAGCTATCCTACTTCTGAAATTTGTTGTCGGTATCCTACTTCTGAAATTTGTTGTCGCTATCCTACTTCTGAAATTTGTTGTAGCTATCCTACTTCTGAAATTTGTTGTCGCTTGCTAGCGACTAGTTGTGTCAGATGGTTTAGTGTTGTCGACGTTTGGAAACATTATTCTCTTTTACATTAATTTATTTACAATATTAACGATACTTTGATTAATAAACAAGGCACCCTGTGCCACTTCTACAATTTCAATTCTATTTTATACTTAAAACATCCCAAACGGTCCCTGACCGTACCTCCCCGTGTAGGAGGCCCAGCGTTCTCCTCGTCGTCTCTAAATCTCACCGCTAGTACTTACCAGTTCGCACAGTTATGGTACCAGCTACTGCTCGCAGTGGCGTATAATATACCAATAGGCTCACAATTAACGACCTCTCACGTCTATCTAATTATTGTTAAACCTTACAATAGCCAAGTCTTGATTTGCGTTTTCGAACAAACAGTTTACAGTGTACTTAAAAACATTTTTTTTTTCTGCCCTGTGAGGACTCGCGAAGTTCCATTTCTGGTACTCGTGTTATGGCAGACACATAAATAGACGTGATCGCTGCTACTTAACGATTCTGTCTGATTTGACCTGCTTGACAATGACCTAGCTGTAATTGACTGCTGATCACGTGGAAAATTGGCAAACTCACAGAAAAAGAGATGAAAGATGTTTAATGCTTTCTGCAATGAAAAAGAGTTGCAACTTATCAATTCCTGCTATTAGCTTACACTCTCTCTATATATCTTGTTCAAATTTTCAATCGTTCATAAAATACTTTTTATTCATCCAATTAAGTTCAAATACACTTTTTAAACTTGTAGTTAATTACACGTGTAGTGTTAACACAGTTTTTTCAAATATTAATTCATTCAGTAAATTAATTTAATTTCTAAGATTTTAAATAGAGTTTTAGCAGTTCGTAATGAAAATTGAAATTAACAGGCAGTAGTTAAATTGGTAAAATGCAAAGGATTTCAGTTTTTTTTTCACGTGAAGGTGAAGAATGCTGTTTTAAGTTTAATTTTTGCGAAAATCAATAATATTTTGATAAATTTTTGAAAACTTTTGCTTTAAATAAATGCTTTATCCAATGAATTTGAGAGGAAGGTAGCATTTGTGCCTTTAGTGGTTAGAATGAAGGATTTTTCTCAAAAAATAAAATTGAAGAAATTTTTTTCTTTGTTGAACTAAGTAGGAACTGAATTTAATTTTTTTCATATATTACTTGTTATGTTTGTATCAAAGTTGAATTCACTAGGTGATTTCAGATTTTAACTTGGCTTGACGTGATTTTGATTTTTTTTTTTGTTGACTTTGGCTTGACGTGATGAAGGATATGTTTTGGTGAGATTTTATTTCTATAAACAGTTTGCATTAAATGGAATGTAAATAAAAAAAATGTTTAGTTCATTTACTTCATGAATGTATCAACGAAAAAAAAAGTTGTATAAATGAAAACCGGTTCCTCCAAACATGCTTTCGTGGAGATAACATAAATTACAAGCAGTTTCTAAACCTCCCAAAAATGGTAGCAAATTTTTAAGATTCTTAATCTCCTACTGGGTGATGAATGAAGTGGTATATGGGGATGTGAAGCAACAAGGACTACAATCCCCTAATCACTATATATATGAACAGTCGTTTTTCCTTATTTTTAATATGTCACTCCTCCACAACGCTCTACGATCGTGTTAGACCGGGATCTACGGTTTAAAGTGGATTCCGAACCACTACAAACGTCCATGACACCGCCAGGACTCGAACCCGAAACCTGTGGTACAGAGCGCCAGAGCGCGCTAGCCACTCGGCCATTCAGGCCCTCCTACTTGGTGTAAAAGGTACGATCAACCACTCTGTTCTGTTACCTAACTTATTCTCCAATATTTATGAGTTAAAAATTATTAAATGTTTGGAATACAAAATTTAAATCTTTATTATAAATAGCACTCTTATTATATTTTTTTTCAAACATTTTCAAGGCAGAAGATTGCAAGCTTTCACGGCGTTACATGCAGAATCGCCTTGATCAATCCAGCTCTAATTTGGATCAAAAGGTTTTTAGATCAAAGATTGGATAAGCGATGCAGGAAAAGGTAATTGTCCATGCAAGATATAGAATGTAGTTCCTTCCGTCCATCTCTCACATACCAACTTATACCAGGTATTTGCTGAAAACTACTGTTGTACAACGAGAAAATTACTGTGATACAATACTGCACTACATCACTGCATCACAGTTGCTCATTCTAAGTAAATCCACCCAACAAAAAACTTTATTGCCTATGCAAAATATAATCACAGCAAATCAATTTGGCAGATTTTCATTTTGCTTAGGTCGATTAGTAGAGAGACCATTACGCGCTTGTTGAAAATTTGGGGGTTGCATATTACTTGTTCCGTGCTGAAGTCCACCGTACGTGTCTCTAGTGGCAAAAGCATTAATTTCTTGAATTTACCACCACGAAAACCATATTCAGATGAATTACTTTTTCAAATACAAAAATATTACGACATTAATTTTATTTGATGGCATTTTAATCGCAATCGTAAAGAAATGAAGTGAATAAATTGTATTATCAGAAAGGGGATTTGCATGAGGTAATTTGAAACAAATCTTTATACACATAAAGAATTGAGTCTCTTTCTTATTACTACATGTCTAACAATTTGTTTTGTCTGTGAAGCTAAGTATTATAACAAAAGCACTAAAAATGGCTCGAGCTACTGGACCGACAGCTGAAGAAAAAATTCGTTTTTGTGTGATGTTTTTGCGGAAAACGATTTGCTAAGAAATGGAAATTGAATCAACATTTGGTTTGCCACTGGGAACGAAGTCTCATGTGTGTGGGCATATGCAACAAAGGATTTGTTTCTAAAAGCAATTTAATGAAGCATTTACTAATTCATGGAGGAATAAAGGATTATGTATGTGACGTATGCAATAAAAGCGTTTGTACATAAGGCTCATCTGCAAAATCACAGGCTTACTCACACGAAAGAAAAACCTCACGAATGCAGTCTTTGTGGAAAAGCATTTGCAGTTAGATCAGATTTGACGAAGCATTTGAGAACTCATACCGAAGAAAAACCTTATGAGTGTGAATTTTGCGACAAGGGGTTTTCTGGACACATCTAATTTAAAAGCGTCATTTGTTAACACACAGCAAAAGAAAAACCTCACGTTTGTGAAATGTGCCAAAAGGATTTTCCCAGAAAGGAAATTTATCAGGTCACATGAGAACTCACATGAAATGAAAATGTATTCTTTCTCCAAATCGGTGTTTTGAAAAAGATTTGCAGCTTCACGACAAGCAAAATGCCAAATGTTTGTATGTATAGTTCCTTTCCATTTGTTTTTGTGTTTTTCAAATTATATTGCAAAAAGTTATCCTCCTCTATTTAAACGGTCATTTTTTATTTTTTTTTATTAGCTTTGATATGTGTCCCATTTAAGTCACTAAGTATGTCTTCCTTATAAACAGTGTATAGAGATATAAAGTGTTATGTAAACTTAAATGTTTTTGACCAATATGAATGAAGACAACAGCGTGCATCTCTCACTGGCTGAACTGTGGAGTATTCATTCAGAAAAATGTTATTCATTTGTATGCATTGATTAGTATTCTTAATTTTGTGGTTTTTAAATATAGAGAATAAGGAAGGTATTTTGTAGCAATTGTGCCAATTATTTTCAAATTAAAGTTTTACTCTATGTATAGTGTTTTTAAATATGATTTTAAATGTAGATTTTATTCAACTTAAAGGTTTTATTGTATGTGTATTACTTGTTTCTTAATTTGCAACATTCGAATTGAATGTTTTTTACATAAATATTACATTACAATGTAACGGACGAATTTTTCCAGAGGATATTTTTGATATTTGAAGCAGAACGATTGTATGCCTACATTATTTTTATGCTGGAGACGTGAACGATTAAGCTGTTAATTTTACTTTTAATAAGATATATAATAAAATTGGTTATTGAATGTTTTTGTTTCATTTTTTTCATCGTTATTTTGAAACGATTTATTCATAATTAAGGCTGGTTTTGCAGAGACTTAAGGGAGCTGTTGTGTTTGTTTCCGCGCTACGTGGATGTTGTACAACATGAAAATGAACTTTCCCACTCATCTTCAGAGACTTGCAACGTTACCTCACAATCCTATTCTGGTGCTGGGCTACTGGAGATAGCATGGATGAGATCTGTCGGCATCCGGGAGCAACAACAATGACTTGAAAAGAATTAAATTCACAGCGTTTATATTTAGTATTTGAAAATGCAGTTGTCCCAAAAATACAGCCTATCCGTTTATTCTTATAATTCAATTCCTTCCATTAGTTCACACTCTCCCTATATATACCTTGTTCAAATTTTCAATCGTTCATAAAATACTTTTATGCACCCACTCAAGTTCAAATACATTTTTTTAATTTGTAGTGGATGACCCTGGATGTGAATACAGTTTTTCCAAATATTAATTCAGTAATTAAATTTAATCAATTAATTATATTTTTTTAGATTTCAGTTGCATGTATCTACCAATAGAGGGCGCCAGATAAACTTAAAAATGAATGAAAATTATTTGTAAGGACTTTTTGCAATATAGAGAAAAAAAAAAAGTAGGAATTCACTTTAAAAATTTTTTTTTTTCTTTATATTACTTGTTTTTATCTGATTGACGAATGATATTTATTTGCGCTAAAAGTAATGTTAAGCGTAAAAATACCATTCGATATAATTTTTAAATACGAAACTACTTAAAATAACAAATTTTTAAAAATGGATTCAATTAAATTAAATTTTACATCCATAATTTACCGCAGCAAAAATAAAGTTTGTTATAAATATGTATATATGTGTAATCGTTGAATAATTTTTTATTCTTGGAGGAAACTATGTGCATTGTGCATCTATGTGCATTCAAATACAAAACAATAATAATCATAATTAGGAAGCCAGATTGCACAACAAAATAAAAGTAACTCATAATTATTTTCCACAAATGCAGGAATTAGCTTGCGTTTTATAATTACTGAATATGTTTTTTTTAAGCCATATCGTATCGCCTACTATTTTTCTTCACAAAACAACTAAACCAAAAAAACTAAAGAGAAAAACTTCTGAAATCTTAAATTATAAATTACTTGAACAAATGTGACTCATAAAGGTAACCAAATCAACACAAAATGCAGGGGAAAAGTAGCTATATTATGCAAGTTTATAGCTGTGTGTATCTGAATATAAATTCACATAAAAACTTTATATATTTATTATTATATTATACATATATTTACTTTTTATATTTCTCTTTTAAGACTTATTTTATAAATGGGCTTATGGTATCATGGAACGATTCTATTTAAAAGATTTTTTATCAAATATTTTTTTTAGAATTTATCTTGATAAATAGGGAAAGTATTTTTGTCATGAAGATGTAGCCCTACCTACTACAATGTGTTTTCCAATGGACACAGCATGGGTGACTTCTTAATACAATGCTCCCATATTATGCTCATCCAATTTTAATCAATCTGGTTCATTCTGCCATCTTTTATCCAACTATTCTCTTAAAGAACATTCCGGCTTACTGATTTAATAGACGATCGCCATTGCCACGCAAGCTTCTATTTTATACAGCAGTTAGTTATGTAGTTTTCCTTCTTTTTCTCAGAAAAAAATCTTTGGTTTACTCATTTTCGAGCATTTTGTAAATCCATTTATCATAAAAATCCTGCCGAATACATCTATTACGACTATTCGTCTTCTAACTATTCATCTTTCTAATTATTCTACATACGTTAATTTAAACGATAGGTAATTTTCTGTATTGCTTTCTGTTTGTGTAATGTGCATGTAAAGCTTTCTGACTGACAAAGAAAAACAATGTAATGTGTAAAAATAGTTTTTTTTTTCGATATAATTTTGTAAAATACGAAACTACTTAAAATGATAAAATAATTTTAACAAAATGGATCCAATGGGGGTTATTTTATCATAATAATTTTTTAAAAATTATTTTTATAAATAACGAAAATATTTTGTTACGAAAATGTGACTCCAACAATACAATCTGTTTTCCAATAGATACAACATAACAGTACACCAGTGTAACAGATAATACAGTACACCAATGTAACAGTTAATACAGTACACCAACATTGGGCGCATATACAATTTTTGAGCAATCTGGCTCATTTTGCCACCAATTTTACCCAATCATTCTGAAATGCACATTCCGGTTCACCATGAACCTGGACATTGCTTCGATTTTATACAATAGCTAGTCATGTAGTTTTCCTTCCATCTTCTTCTCTCAGAAAAATTCCGATTCTATCATTTCCGAGCATTTTTTTACTTCCATTAATCGTAAAATCCTGCCGAATCCATCTACTAAGACTCTTCCTCTTTCTAATCATTCTGTACACTTTAATTTAAATGCTGATGAGTTTTTCTTGCTTTTTTATTTTTAAATTTTCAAATGCTGTTCGTATTGTATCGCAACTCACTTAAACGTTTTTTTTTTCATATTATGTTTGATGCAAATATTTTATTTCTAACTTGCGTCCTGTATATTAATTTAACTCATATTGTTTACAGATTTTTTAGTACTTTCTTGGGTTCTATTTATTATTTTTCGTATTTGTTGTTTGTCACTGAAGCGTCCATATTGAATACTATAAAAAAATGTCCTTCGTGTTTTCCTGTAGTCTCACACAAGCTCGCAATTTTTTTTACAATTTTTAGCTTATGTAATTCTTACTTCATTCAGATAATTGTTGAGGGTTTTACGCCTTTTCTTTTCCTAACGTCCTTTCCTTTTTTTTCTTTCCTAACCTTCGATTCCTTTTGAGAACATTTGGTATGAATCTCTGAAAAACATGATTGATTAAAATTTCTTTTTCAAATATAAAAGCAAAATGACTTTTTTAAATAACTATACAGAAGTCGATGCGTGCCCTCTCTTCTGATTAATTCCGATCTCAATGGAAAGACAATCTGGTTAAAATCTATAATGACTATTTCTAGAGCAATCAAGAGAAGATTTTGGCTTACTTTTGTCGGATGCTCGATTACTATGACATAATTTGGAGCCCGATGGCCGAGTGCCTAGCGCTCTGCCTCTCGGTGCCGCGGGTTTCTGGTTCAAGTAGCATTGGTGTTATTACTGTTTGTAGTGGTTCGTAATTCACATTAAACAGTAGAGGTCCGTCTCATAGGACAACTACTACTACACCACATCACTGTGCCTAGAGCTGAGTTGCCCCCATACAGTTTCAGAATGATGAGTGAAAAGAAGTCTGATTGGTGTCTTTGACGTTGTACGATCCTATTAGACCGGAACCTACGTCTTAAAGTGGATTCCGAACCACTACAAACATCCATGGCACCGCTAAGATTCGAATCCAAAACGTGAGGTACCCATCGCCAGAGCGCTAGCCACTCAGCCGTCAGAGCCAATCTCATGTGATCAGAGCGTTGGGCGTAGGTTTGACAACCCTACCCTAAAAAAGAAACCTGTCTCGAAATCTGGTAGTAGACAGACGGTCTCGGCTCACCATGGGCTGTGGCACCATTGAAGAAAAAGAACATAATTACACAGATAAAATGTCAATTTTGTATTTCCGCACTTTAAATTGCACTTCTATTTTATCATCTACCTTTTACACCTTATAATCGTCTAGTTTTAGAAAATTTCATTTCTTCTTGGGACATTTGCATTTCTCTTGAGATTTATTTCCAAGGGATCCTATTTGAATGAATCCCTTTTTCAAATATAAGAATACTTTAGATGTACTTTAGGCATATTTAGGGAATACTTTTTTTTACTTTTTAATACTATTTTCTTTTTTTCAATATATAGGAATTTTTTTAATTTGTTGCGCGATTTGACAATTGCAATAATGAAATGAACTGAAGGAAATTTGTTATCTGTCAGAAAATTTACTTGAGGATACTTAAAGGAAATATTTTATACTAATATAGTAGTAGATGAACAAGTGTTTTTTGTTCTGTGATAAAAGAATAAAAGATAAATAATAATTTTGATAAAAAGAATTAAGTAATGGCTGAGCTTGTTGGCCAACTGTTGAAGAAAATGGTTTTTCGTATGATATTTGCGGAAAACGATTTACCAAGAAAAGTAAATTAAATCCGCATGTGCTTTGCCCTCGATTGCAGCCTCATGCGTGCGACATATGCGACAAAAGATATCTTAGAAAGTACCATTTGAAAGAGCATCTTCAAATTCACGAGGGGAAAAAGCTCCCATTTGTGACATATGCAACAAGGGCTTCTCTCGAAAGAATGAGCTGAATCCACATGGTTGTTCATACTAAAGAAAAGACACACAAATGCAGTATGTGTGAAAAGGTATTTGGACAAAGATCACACCTGAGGCGACATTTGAGAATTCACACGAAGGCGAAACCTCATTCTTGCGAGTTATGCAATAAGGCATTTTCTCAGAAGCATGTACTGCAAACCCATTATCGCGACCACACTGAAGAGAAACCATGCGTGTGAGGTATGCCAGAAAGGGTTTTCACAAAAAGGAGTTTAACTGATCATTTATTTATTCATTCCAAAGAAATGCAGTTTATGTACTGTATGTGAAAAACGATTTTCTCGCAAAAGGTATTTGTCACGGAATAAGAAAAACTTGTACAAAATGGAGGTGTAAATGTGATTCATCAAAGCATTTTCTTAAAATAGACATTCTCTGGTTTAAAAATGAGATTCGCTTTCGAAGAGTACTTTCCTGACAAAAACAAGGAAATGTCCATTATTCGTATGCATTTCTTCTTGTGCATTGTTTTTAGATTTTTATATTGAAACGTCCTCTTTTAATATAAATATTACTTGTTACCTTTTTATGTATTGAATTTTATTCCCTTTTTATATTTGTGTACATATACATAGTAAAGACCTTTTTAGAAAATTTGTAAAAGTGTTTCACCTAAACTTGCTCTTAAAAGAGACTATTTTTGTTTTAAAAACGAGATTCACAGAAGACAACGATTTCATGACAAGTACGGAAATATACATTTTTCGTATGCATTTCGTTTCGCGTATTGTTTTTAAATTTTTAATGTAAAATGTCTTCTTTTTTAATAGAAATGTTACTATTTACCTTTTATGTATTGAATTTTAAGCCCTTTAGAATATTGTGTATATATATATAGTAGATATTTTTAGGGTATTGGATATTATATAGATTTCTAAATGATGTAGCATAAACTGCGTGCAGCATCTTCTGCATAAATTAGAAATGGTTTTGAGCAATTTTTGCTAAATTATTTTATAATAATTTCAACCGTTTTCATTGACATATTCTTCTGATAACTGATAAATCATGTATGAATTTTAAATTTTTCGCACATGTACAAAAGTGTATTGTTAAACTCTAGCTTTTATATTTATACTATTCACTAGCTTTATATTACTACTATTCAGGATTTTTAAAATTGGATTTCATTGTTTTTAATGGATTTTATGCCTTACTATAACATTTTTCTTAAATATATCATTTTATAAGCATAATGTTTGCATTAATAAAATGTAATAACGTAATACTTTTATATTTGTGTAAGAAAAAATCCTTCAAACCGTCGGACGACTCCTTACAGACAATATTTTCTAATTTGCTGTAAAACGACTCTACTTAAAACAACTCGTATTATTTGTGAATAATTGTAAAAACATGTTTTAAATAAAGACATTCTATTGCAATTTCTTTAATCTTTACTTGCACCATAAGAAATTACAACGAATTCATTTTTGTCTCTATGAAATTCATATAATTTCTTCTTTAAAAAAACTGAAATGTTCAAGATAGAAAAAAAGGTTCTTTATTGTAGCTTTATAAAAGTAGTTCACTTCTCGACTGAAGTACACGTCCAGTGAAGTATGTTATTCGATCGATGAAGTAAACTGTGGGTGTCGCAGGGATGCGCTTGTGGTGCAGTACAGAACATTCGGGATATAGAAATCTCTATTTAAAAAAAGTGAAAATGTGATTCACAAGTGCAGTTCACACCAAGGACGGAGGCAGCCTGACGACCAATTCGCTAGCGATCTGGCCTTGAGTACCACAGGCTTCAGGCTCAAATCCTGGCAGTGGCATGGATGCTTGTGAGGGATTCGGAATGCACTTTAAACTGTAGGTGCCTTTCTAATTAGCCTGAAGTGTGCACAAAATGACCGTAGAGCGCCAAGCCAAACCAAACCAAAAACATTTTAAGTATTGTTTACTTTGGCTCGGATATTTTTTCATGTGAAATGAATTTAACATATAATCCGTGATACCATACTGTCCTAAAACATTGCAGCAGTACTAAAACTACATTCTAATGGATCTCATGTAATGTAATGTTTTCAAGTGAGAAAGCAAAATAATACCAATATAATTATTTTAAAGAGGTCCGATGTCCCAGTGTCAGGTGCTCTGTGCCACAGTTCGAGTTCCAGTGGATATATGGATGCTTGCAGTGATTCGAAATCCAATTTAAACAGTAGGTCCCAGTGTAATATGACTGCAAAATTGGAATCATCATCATTGGAATTTTCCGAATTTTGATTTGGCAAGTCAAGACAATAACTTCTGATAAAAAAATTTCACAGACATAAAAAAGGTGCCGTTCGAATAGGGTGTCGTTGTCTATCAAATAAATCCTAGAAATAAAGTTGAGCGTAGGACTGACAACCTTACTCACTAAAAACGTCTGTTTCCTAATCTGCCAGTAGGCCCATGGTCCAACATGGACCGTAGTATCAGGAAGTTAGTGAAGTGTATTGTAAACAGATTATAAGTTTCTCAATGGTCGGGAGATGATTTGAAATTCAATACAGAGGGGTGTACGATAAATTGAGCGGAACCTTTCCTCAGATAGCTATGCATAGGTATCATCTCTTACTCAGTTTGCAGATGAATCATTTGAACAAAGGACTTTTTGCATATTTCTCACTCATTTTACCCCTGCACGAATTAACAAATGCTCCTTTTTAAACTATAGTTCATCAAAAATATTTTATTGCATATATGGCACAAATCAGTCTTCGTTCCAGAGTGATAAACAAATGCTGTTTTTAAGGAAACCTTTTTTCCCCAATCATCAAACAAAAAGAGGGTTTATTTTCCAGGAGTGTAACCACAAAGTTACAACAACTCTTGGTATACGTGTTAAAAAATCTTATTACTGGCAGAAATAGAAAAAAATTGTGATTTTTATATTTGTATAAAAACTTCACTAGGTGCTTTGAGATTTTATTTGTTAAAAATAATTTGCATTAAATGGAATGTAAATAAAAATAAATAAAATTTTTGCAATTCATTTACTTTTTCCAATCATGAATGTGTCAATGAACAAAAAAAAAAAAAAAGGCGTATTCTACTTATAATTGAAAAACTGATTCCTCAAATAGGCTTTCGAGGAGATAAATTACAAGCAAATTCTAAATGTCCCAAAAATTGGTAACAAATATCTAAATTTTTAGGATCCTTAATCTCCTGCTTGGTTTGAAAGGTAGGTAACAGAACAGAGCGGTTGATCGTATATTATTCTTTAATGATTTAGGCGGGCTGTTGGCCGAGTGGCTAGCACTCGACGTTCGGTACCGCAATTTTCGGGTTCGAGTCCCGGCGGTGCCATGGGTGTTTGTAGTGGTTCGGAATCCACTTTAAACTGTAGGTCCCGGTCTGTTTAGCCTAACGTGTGCACAAGATGACCGTAGAGCAACAAACCAAACCAAATTAATTATTTAGGCGGTAACAATTTTTTAATGTCTGGAATACAAAATTTACATTTTTATTATAAACAACAGTGTTGCAAGTTGTTGTTTTCTTTTCAAACGTTTTTAAGCCAGGAGATTGCAACATTTGACGGCAGAAATTGCCTTGAGCAATCCAGATCATCATTCAGATCAAAAGTTTTATAGGATCAAAATTGGATAAGAGATGCCGAAAAGCTGCTTGTCTGTAAAGACATAGGCTAGAATGCTCTTCCTTCGATATTGAAGGGGTGGGGAAAAGAGAAAGTGCCACAGTATACCAGGAATTCGTTGCAAACTACTGTGATACAATACTGCACTGCAGCACTGCATCACAGTTACTCATTCTGAGTAAATCCACCCAAAAAAAACTTTGTTGTCTATTCAAAATATAATCACAACAAATCAATTTGACAGATTTTCATTTTGTTTATGTCCAATAGCAGTGGAGACCATTACGAATGACGCACTTCAGGATTTCTGTTTGAAATTTGGTGTTGCATATTGCTTGTTCTGTGCGGAAGTCCCCAACTCACCCTCCCAGTTTCTAGCGACAAACCACTTTGAACGAAATTAATATATATATCGTGTTATACAAATTTTTATTTGTTGGCTCTTTAGCAGCAATCATAAAGAAATGACGTGAAGCAATTTTATTATCAGAAAGAAGATTTACATGAAATAATTTAAAGCAAATCTTTTGTAAACATAAAGAATTGAGTCTCTTTCTTATTACTACCAGTCAAACATTTTTTTTTTGCCAGTGAAGCTAAGTATTGTAACAAACGCACTAAAAATGGCTCAAACTGCTGGATCGACAACTGAAGAAAAGTCTTTTTATGTGTGATGTTTGCGGAAGAAGATTTACTCAGAAACGCTGTTTGAAGCAGCATTCGATTTGCCACTCAGGAACGAAGCCTCATGTGTGACATATGCAACAAAAGGTTTCTTAGAAAAAGTGATTTAAATCAGCATTTACTAATTCATGGGGGTATAAAGGATTATGTATGCGACGTATGCAACACAGCGTTTGTACATAAGGCTCATCTGCAAAACTGCAGGCTTACTCACACGAAAGAAAAACCTCACGAGTGCAGTATTTGTGGAAGAGCGTTTGCAAATAGATCAAATTTTAGGAAGCATTTGAGAACTCATACCGAAGAAAAACCTTATGAGTGTGAATTTTCCGACAGGGGGTTTTCTGACACATCTACTTTAAAAGCGTCATTTGTTAACACGCAGTAAAGAGAAACCTCATGTTTGTGAAATATGCCAAAAAGGATTTTCCCAGAAAGGAAATTTATCACGTCACATGAAAAGTCACACGAAGTGAAAATCTTGTGTTTTTTCTGAAAATCGGTGTTTTGGAAAAAAGATTCGCAGCTTCACGACTTGCAAAATGCCAAATGTTTGTATGTATATTTCCTTTCCATTTGTTTTTGTGTTTTTTAAATTATATTGCAGAAAATTATCCTGCTATTTAAGCGGTCATTTTATTTTTTATTAGCTTTGATGTGTGTCCCATTTAAGTCACTAAACATGTCTTTCTTATAAACAGTGTATAGAGATATAAAGTGTTATGTAAACTTCTAATTGTTTGGACAAATATGAATAAAGACAACAGCGTGCACCTCTCACTGGCTGAACTGTGGAGTATTCATTCATAAAAAAGTTATTGATTTGTATGCGTTGAATAATATTTTTAATTTTGTGGTTTTTAAATATAGAGATTGAGGTGGGTATTTTATAGCTATTCGGGCCATTTATTTTAAAATTAAGCTTTACTCTGACTATGTATCGTGCTTTTAAATATGATTTTGAATGTAGATTGTGATCAATTTAAGGTTTTTATTGTATGTGTATTACTTTCTTATTAATTTGTAACATTTGAATGGAATGCTTTACATAAATATTACGTCACAATGTAACGGACGAATCTTTTCCAGAGGATATTTTTTATATTTGAAGCAGAACGATTGTATGTCTACATTGCTTTTATGCTGGAGACGTGATCGATTAATCTGTTCATCCAAGAATGAATCGTTATCTATTAAATTGGAAAAAAAATTTCTTGGCTAAAGTAAAGTTACATTAAATTAATGTCTGTATCCAATATTTAGATAATAACAAACAAACACATGAATTAACAGAAAAAACTGTTGTAAAGACTATAGAACTAAATGGGTCACATGGACTCCCTCAAGCTGCAGTCCACTTCACAAAAGTTAATATGAAGCGTGATAGTGAGCAGTACGTTGTCTGTACTTAAATTTAACTATCTTTTATTGTAGCCAAATAAAAAAAATCTCTTAACTAACTAAGCGCCTTAAACATTGCCACTGCAGTGATAGTTTGGTTTGTCGCTCTACGGTCATCTTGTGCCCACTTTGGTCTAAACAGACCGGGACCTACAGTTTAACGTGGATTCCGAACTACTGACAAACATCCATGCCACCGCCAGGATTCGAACCTGAAGCCTGGGATACCAATGGCCAGAGCGCTCCACTGCAAGTTATGAGTAGGGTCATAACTGTCTATTGTATTTGTTCTGCCCTGCAAGAATTTTTGTACAACACAAAAAAAAAAAAATTCTTTTTCTACTCAAGTGTTGCAGCCCTATGCCAGAATCTTATTCTGATGCTGTTTTAATGAAAATATCATGAATTAGAGCTCTTTTGTACCCTGGGCGAGAAGAAGTAACTGTGACTTGCAAATTATTAGATCCAAGGAGTTCGTTTTTCTTTGTTTAATGTCTTTAAATCTGTTTACCCCACAAAAATACAACCTATTTATTTTATAAAAATTTTGTGATAGAATTTGATTTCAATAACTTTTCTCCTCTATTTAAATGAGGGGTTATGAGGTTAAATGAGGGGTATGATTGGGGTTCGAATGTATATCGTTTTTAAAAAATTAAAAACTTTAGAATATGTAAAAAAAGTGTTTTTTTTTTTCTATATAGTTTCAAATTTTCTTGAATATCTGAAACAATGAAACATATCGGATAAATATTATCACATTATTGCAAAGAAAACCATTTGACATAAAAAATTTTGAGTCAAAATTGCTTGTTAGCAAACCAAAAATGATGGGCTCTTTTACATGCTGCAGGACATTAGTCATGCATTTGTTTTAAAAAGTATGACTCACTATTCTCTTTAAAGAAAAAAAAAAAAAGGTAAAAATTTTATCTTATTTTGGTCTATTCACGTTGGGTTAACAGGCAAAGAAAAAAGGAGACACGCCAGCTAAATCGGAAGTTTCGTGGATTAACGATTTCGTTCCTCATTACGATGTGGACACTGTTTTGAAATCCACCCTCTCGCCTGCTTGGCAGTGAACAATAAATAATAAATTATTCCGCATTCAGCCACTCATCAAAGATTTAAAAATAGTTGTTTTAAAGCGACGACTAAGCGTCAATCAAAGACTACGCGTAGGACTTCCTTTTAAACATTGCCATCCACATCGCTCGGAACCTCCTCCAACTTGTTCAGCATGTTTCGTCCATCAAACATAAGCAGGTCGAATGTCCTATATGGAATCCATACGACACTATTCAGTAAGAGTCATCCTGTCTTGTCTAACTTACTGGGAGACATGCTCCATGCTAATGGTTTTATGCCTTATATATGAAATTTGTTTTGTGCACCCCATCAGCTTCTTTTGATTCATCCTTTACTTGCTTTTTAATTAAAAATATTTAACAGAAGCATTTTAATCGATTTTTAAATTCTTTTGGTAGCATTTCTGAATAGAATTTTAAAATTGTTGGATGCAGCTTGGTCAAAATTGTTTCTTGTGTTATAAAACATAACCTAATTACGAGTACTTTTTTCCATCTGTATGTTTTACCTACCTAACCGCAGGATCCACTATAGGGGCATTTTAGCAGGTCCCCATATATGTTGTATCCCTGGTAAACAAATTGTTGTAGGTGGAGACACATTTTCATCAAAAATATTTCCATTATTTATCATGAAAACATGTGAAACATTTATTTTCTTGAAAACTCACTCCACGATAGAGCTCATTATTAAAAATTCTGAAAATTTCAATACATTTTACTATATCGATACATTGGAATTAAATCCTAACTAGGAAAATTGAACTCCTATTACTATACTGTGGATAAGCACAGTAAAATAACTATGTAGATCAAAATTTCGTTTCGTCGAATTTAAAGAGGCAAAAGATATTGATAGCAAAATATGTACAGCATCCTAAGTAAAAGTTAAGTCTTTATGTTTGCAATTCAAATGTTGAAGTATTTAGCGAACAACATTTCAGAAACAATAAGTTCTTAGGGTTAGAATGTCCAGTGGCATCAAGAAAATGTTTTCATAATTCGTTTTAAATAAAAAATTTATAGCGTCTGTTAAACGTTATAAGAAGAAAGACTCTGGATTATAATCTCGAAACATTAATTCGATCAATAAATTTATTTCTATCAACACACTTTTGGGTATAAGGTTGTAATTATAAATTTTAAGTGATTTTTTTTTCCAGTATAATTTAAGTTAAATCATTTGAAATAAAGTGCAACATTTGGACTTCGTGTCATCAAATAGTTATCAGAATACGTTCAATAGTTTATAAGTTAAAAAGTCAATGTTATTTCTAAATAAGGTCAATAAGTTTAAGGCGTTTCAATGTTATTTCTGTGAAGGATTTTTCAATTCGTCGATTGTAATAATTTAAACTTGATATCATGCAATGTTAAAATTCTTCTATTTCTTAGAATTATGAATTCTATTAGAATTATGTTTTTATTCACTGTATTCACTTACCCATTAAATCAAAATACATATTGGATTTCTAATAGAAATTTAACAGACAGACCAAACAAAATTCGTGGAAATATTTACTTTTTCATTCTCTTTAACCAGAGCAATTCCATGTTATGATGAAAATAAAACTAGAACTTTCTTTAGGTAAAAATTTTATTTGCTTTTTCATACCACAGTAAACTAATTAAAAATTAAAAGTGTAAATAAAAAAAATAAATTCCACAAAAGCATTGGACCTTCCTACGGAATACGTTCTAAAAGAGCGAAAAAGTAGGTCTGATATGCCCTGACCTTCCCCTGCTACTGATTAGATAATAATAACAACACTCCGCTCGCTTTTATAGTTCTAAGAAGTAAAAAAAAAAAATTAAATATCAAGGCTCAACTTTCTTGCCTTCCAGGTCTAACTCAGTGTAAACAGTCGAAGTAAATCTTGCTCGATCGAACGACTCCAACAGAAGGAACTTTCCTGTTTCGTTTTGGCATGTCCTCGTTACGAGGCATAGTTTTATTAGTCGACAGACGATCGGACGGCAAAGAGATAATAAAAAAAACGAAAAATAATTCCACAGTCTCCAGTGTCAGTAGAGGCACAACTGCTCTCTCACTCCAATACGAGAGCCTATCCTTTGTCATGTGGATCTGGCAACGGCTTCGTCGGGACGTCAGATCTCCGAACGGTCAATGACCTGAATGTTCGATTCGAACGCTAGTTCGAAAATGCGAATTTCTATTTCAAAATCCTTGAGGTGTGACAAAGCCGTTATTTTTCAGCCCCCTTATCAATCAAACGGAGTACAAGCAGGTTGGATGATGAAGTTATAAGCACTGAACGTCGCTGTCTAACTGTCAGTCAAAAGAAAAAAAGATTACGTTTCATTTCAACGATAAATTTCCCAAATCATGTGAATGACTTTAAATGTGACAAGAAGTAGTTGTTATTAAAAATGTGTATAATAGTTACAAATCTGTGCAGTTCAACTACTTGAATATTACAAAAGCATAAATCCCTTTATCCGTATGTTACATTGATGTAATAATACTTTTATTTTAACGAAATAAATGCGATTGAAATTTAAATTATAAAAGCAGCTTTACTTTGGGTGAAAGTAAGAATTTATAATCTTAATGTAGAGAAAATTAATTTGCCAAATAAAAAAAATAAAATAAAAAATAAAAAAAAAAATCAAACATATAAGGAGAAAAATTTAGATCGGGAAGAAAAAAAAAAAAAGAGAGAGTTACTTCCATTAAATGGGCGTGACGGCCGAGTGATTAGGACCTGGCGTTCGATGCCACAGACTTCGGGCTCGAGTCCCTGGCAGCGCCACAGATGCTTGTAGTTGTTCGGAATCCACTTTAAATCGTCGGTCCCGATCTGACAAGACTGCTAGAGAAGTTGGGCGTAGGACTGACAACACTACCTTGTAAAAAGACAATATCTCCTGTTTCGAAACCTGCATGTAGGCAGACTGCCTTGCCCACCATGGGTCTGTAGTTGCAGAAAGTTATTTATACTTAAGAAAATATTTTATAACATCCAGTTGCCATGAGAACAAATTCGATTCGCAAAAAAACAAATTCGATTTCTCTCTGATGATGTTCTCCTTAAATAGAGCAACAGCCCCCAAGGTGTGCCAAGGCCGTTTGTCTACTTTCAAATTCCGAAACATAAGATGTTTTCTTTTTGAGTGTAAGGTTGTCAGTCCTACTCCCTACAGTCATGTTAGAGTGAGACCTACGGTTTAAAGTGGATTCGAACAACTACAAGCATCCATGTTATCTGACGGACTCGAACCTGAAAAACATGTGGCACCGAGTGTCAGAGCACTAGCCATCAGGCCCCCTAATGATGTTCACTGCTTTAAAAAAGAACAGAGTAGTGGTTATGACGGAAAACTTAGCGTCGGCGATTAGATTGTAAGATTGAAGTACACTCATGTCCATAAATTAAGGATAATGAAGTTCAGGCAAAGAAAGAGACAGAAGCAAAACAAATTTGACTTATTTGTAAAGTCTATTTATTAAACAAAAGGTAAAAGAGCAAAAAGATGCTATATGTTTGCCTAATTAATAAAAATTGCGATTTTTTACTCCTGGAGCAAATTTCAAAAAAGAACCTATTTACAAAAAACAGTATAACAAGGTTAGTATGATGGATAATATGGAGTATGTCTCCCGGACGATGCAATACACGCCTTACAACGCCTAGGCATGCTGAGTATCAAAATTATCAATCTGATCTTGGGAATATTACACCACTCATCAAGCAATGCCCTCCGAAGTTCCGGTTGACAGGTGGGAGGGGGTTGACGGGCTGCAATTTGTCGGCCAAGCGTATCCCATGCTCTATTGGATTCAAGTCCGGTGAGTATGCTGGCCAATCCAGACGGGTGATATCCTCCAATTGAAGGCATTCGTCTACAATGTTTGCACGGTGAGGACGGGCGTTGTCATCCATAAACAGAAATTCAGCAACCATGGCGCCCAGAAACAAACGTACATGTTGTTCCAGAATGACATCCCGATAAATGTGGCTGTCATCGTTACACTCTGAACTTGCAGGTCAGTTCTGGAACCAAGAATAATTCCTCCCCCAAACGAGCCATCCTGCACCACCGTAACGGTGTCGTTCAATGGTGTTCTCTTGGTGGTAACAGTACCACACTGGCGCTCTCCATATGAAAGTCCGGCGAGAATCAGACTGCAAACTAAACCTGGACTCGTCGGGAAAACATCACATAAGACCCGCTGTTGCGGTGTCCACAATGCATGCTCTCTATTCCAGGTTAATCGCAGGCGACAGTGAGTTGCGGTAAGTGGAACACATCTGACAGGCCTACGAGCATATAGACCAATGTGCCCTAAGCGTCTGTAAACGGTCTGCCTTGAAACTGTCGTACCGGTAGCTGAAGAGAGCTGACGAGACAGGTCTGATGCTGTGCTCCGTCTGTTTCTTTTGGCAGTAACTGCTAAATACCGGTCCTCATTCGGTGTTGTAACTCGGGGGGCGACCTGTGCTGTAACATCTACTCACATTACCATCATCTTGGAATCGTTGCCAAAGCCTGGAGATGACACTCTGGGCGATTCCAAGTTCCTCGGATACTTCCAGCTGGGTACGTCCACATTGCAGTCGTCCGATAATTCTATCACAAAAAATCATCCAAATGCTTCCTTTGTGCCATAACTATGCGGTTATTGCACTGAAAGGCTTTTAAAGCGCTTGTGAACAATTTTACTTCTTTGCCACCGTTCCTTATATACCCCTCTCTTACATTCTCGTCATTGTGACGTACTATCCGCGCCATCTGGTGATTTCCTGTAATTTGCATATTCTTCTTCAAGATGTGTGTGATAATTCTACAGGTGAAATTTTTATTTTAGAGTTCAATTTCTGTGTGATTCTGAATTATCCTTAATTTATGGACATGAGTGTATTTCAGATTTTCTCTCATATCATACTAATAAAAATCCTTCCAAAAAAATTCTCACTACTCTTGCAAGGTGAACCTTGTTGACAAATAGAAGTGATATAAGGAAGATGATAGTATCCTGAAGACATAACTTTTACTCCAGATTTTGTTATTTATTAGAAACTTCGGAATTCGTTACGTATGTCAGGATGATAGTTCATATAGATAAGGAAAGAGAGCTTCCAGAAGAGGTTTCTAGGTAAACTGGTTAATATTTGTATATCGAATGAGAAAAATTCTCTTTCTCTGGGTACATCATAAATATAGCAATTCACAAGGATATCGATATCGGGCCCATTGACTTCCGCATCATCTAAATTATCTAAAAATCTATTCAACAGCCTAATCAATCATCATCCTATCATCAAGGCAGAAACCATCATTACACGTAATAACAGAAGGCATAAATTCACTTACATTACTACAAAATGGGCTCTGTTTTCTACTTCCCTCGTAATTTATTTTTATTTACATCATCAACAAACTTAAAACACGAAACTCCAAATATCAAATATTTCAAACATCATCAATCAACAATATTTTAAAACAAGAAAATTTTATTCAAACTTATTACAAGGATTAATCAAATTATTATGAAATCTAATAATCAAAATTTGGTGGTACAATTGTAGTCTGGTATCGATTATTCCTCCTTAATATTCTTAATCTCTCTCTTCTTTCTTCCGGTGTTTCAAGTTTAGGCTGATACCTAATACTATGTAGCACCTGTTGTACATATTCTTTAGCATCAAACTTGTCAGCCGCTTCGACTTGAGTTAGTAATTCTGTGCGAAAGTTTTGTTCCTTTCGTAATTCTCTCTTGAATTTGATTTTTTCAAACACGACTTTCATTCGCTTACGCAGCTTCCTAAGTTTGTGCTTCCTCATTTTACGCTTTCGGATCAGGATCATTCCCACAGCTTCTTTTCTGATGATTTTCTGAGATGGAGGAGCAGGAAGAATTATTTTCGATTTAATTAAATTCTCATTGATGGATATATTTATGGTATTGATATCTTCATAAAATTTTGACCTATTAACTGTGTTTGTAGGCATGTAAAATTTTATATTTAAATTATTGTGATTCAAATCAATATATTGAGTAATCTGAAGAGGTGACACATTTTGTTCTTGATTTAATAATGTAAAACTTGAGGTGCTATCTAATTTATTTTTTCATGGGGAAATTCCATCCACATTTTGGTATTGAATCAATACACCTGGGAGAATCTAAGAAATAGAAATAAAAATAAGTTTATAGACAGATATATATATAAAGAGAAAAGTGAGAGATTGAAATGAGAACTTAAAAATGTATTTTATGTATTAATATTAAAACAAATGTATATTTATTGCTTAAATTCATTGATTGATAATAAAATAAATGGATAAATGTTTTGCTTAAATATTAATAATTTTACATTAATAAAATCAAATTGAGTTTGAATTTATTAACTACTTAACATTCAAGTACACAATACTCTTGAAAATAGTTATTTTTTACTGATAGGTTTATTGCTTTTTATCACAGAGTCTACTGTTTCCACATTAGATGGTAGAAAATTAGAATTTTTAAAGCTTTTTGTTAATAATTGATCCAAAAAAAGAAACTGAAAGTGTGATATATGATGAGTGGTAACAAACAGTATTTTATTATTTTGTGAATAAAAATGATAATAATGTTTAATGAAAGCTATTTATATCATGAGATAGACATTTCAAAGTGATTATACCACATCAAATAAAAGTAACATTACAAGTGAAATGCCAAATAGTGAGAAGGAGGATTTTGCACTATCAGATAAACTAGTATTTCCAATTCTAAGTATGCGGAGGGTAACTTTAGAGATAAATAAAAATAATATTAGCGATGGTGAAAATACCAAAAAGAACACAAAAAAGTAAGCAATAGCATAATTCAATGATCATTGGTTGTCGCTAGTCCCACCCACCACCACTCCTATGCAATTGTGCATGTAATCAGCCATCTCATTTGTTATTCTGTTTGTTTCAGATATTTTTCAAATCTTAAATCGTCTCAGAGTTTCAGGTATAAACATTTTTATTTAATCCATGATTGAAAGCATGTCATCATTTTAATATTCAATCGGAAGCAAATTAAGTTATGTGCATTAATGGACCAAACTTGCTCCTTTACTATCTACATTTAGTTTGTGATGTTTAGCTACTACTTTAGTGTTTTTATTGATACTGTTTTAATAAAATGAATGAGTGCTTAATAATAATAGTATAATAATAATGCTGCTAATAGCATTAAAATTCAACTCTCTATATTGGACACTGCATGAACTTTGAAACAGATGATGATTTACGAATGCAAGGGAACTATAATAAAATGTTCATTAGAAAAGAGAAAATATTGCAGCAAATATTTGTCATTTGGATTTTCAATAATGAAAGATGACAATCCAAAAATCTCTGTGCAATGCTTGTAGAGAAATTTTTTAAATGGTGCCAAGAAAACATCCTTATTAAAGCACCATTTAGTGACTATTATATACATTATTTAGTGACTTCCTTCCTAAAAGTACAAAGATGTTAGTTGTTTTAATGAATATCAATTGGCTTGAATAAGTTAGAAGTGAAGAATAAGTTATTGCATTCTAAAAACAGTGAAATAACACAATTGTTGAAAATTTGATATCTCCTTGTATCAAAGGTGCTGCTCGATGCAGACCACATACGAAAAATTAATAACACTCTCCTCTCAAACAATACAATTTTCCCAAGAATTAATGGCATGTCCGATGAAATTAAATAATAATCGAAAGAATAAAAAACAGTCCCCTCTTTTCAATACAAAGCACTGGTGTTTCCCTTCTAGTAATTTTCCTTTTATTGCAAAATATTTACAAAACTATTTGCTTGAAGAAAATATTTTACTGCACTATCTAGATGCACAAGCAAGAGTATATTTAATACCCTTCAGGCTTATTTCTGTGGAAAAGGAATTGACTGTGCTAATTACAGTCATGTTTCTGCAGATAGTGCAAAATCCATGTCTGACTGATAAAAGGGTTTATATGGTCACAAAGAAGTTGTTACTCATGTAGCTGAAAACACTGCAGTATTCACATAAGAAAAATAAAATCTGTAATCAAAAAATTAGATTTTAGAGAATCTTTTTTTTAAAAAAAAACTAATGTTAAGCTTTTGAGACATTTCACAGTTTATCTTAAAATAAATTGAAATTGTCAAAAAAAGTAGAAGTGGTAAAATAGCTGATTGAAGAAAACACTTAAGGTGTTCTAAAATTCTTCAAGAGTGAAATAGTGAAGACAACTGGATTTCAAATCCATTTAACAAATTTTCTTTCCACAAATCAAGAAATAATCAGATTCTAAAAAGAAAAAGTTGACTGAACTTTTGACCAATTCTTTTACAATTTAATTTAAAAAAAAAGACTTCACTAATTTCTGGACAACACTGAAGAGATAAGAGTAGTGACAGGTAAGAGCTTTATGTTTTATAGAGATAGACTGGCACTGAAGTAGATTCACTATTAGCCTTTTGGATAAAAATTATCCATGGGCTTAAAAAAGCAATCACATAGACAACAGCAGTTTATACAGGGAAGGGAACAGTTTTGGGTCCAGAAAATAAATACAGTGTCAATGCAAATTGTTATGACTTTGATGAAACTTTTCTTAGGAAAGGTTAATACCTAATGTTAAAGGTTAATAACAAACAAATTTTATATGGTATTAGTAAAATTGTCACTAACAGCAGACAGATACATATGCAATTGTCAAATTTAATAGAAAAAAAAAATTTTTAAGGGAAAAGTATTGCTTGTGGCTTATCAGTAAAGGAAAAAATTGGCTTTAAAATGGAAGGTCAAGAAAAATTATCCCATTGACGATAATAATCTACAGAACAACACTGACAGAAAAGCAGGTATATATACATATTTTAAAAAAAAAACTAATCTGTATTTGTGCATGACTACAATGAAAGTATGAGAAGGATAAACACAGTAAATTAGCACCTCATTAACCAACAAGTAAGAAAATCTGACAACCATTACTATAAAAAAATTCCATTTGATGAATGGGATTATATGGAATGCCTATGCCATCAAGCAGGGTGAATGCAAAAACTATTTGAAACTTAAATTCGACCTTATTAGTGAATCTGTCCAAGACTAACAAGTCAATACAGAACAAAGCGCGTTTTGAGTGACGTAACATCACTGCCTTAAGTTTATTAAAATAAAGATAAACTAGCAACAACAAAAAAAAAAAAAAAAAAAAATGTATAGTATGTTATTAAATAAAAGAGATGCTGTAGGGAAGAGAATTAAGGAAAAAACAAGGTGCTATTGTTAAGAATGTGCATCGTGCCATCTTTTGAAGATTATCATACCAAGATCTGGTAGAAACACAAAAAAAAAAAAAATTATTTCATTACTTAACCTAATTGCCATGTAATGCACTTCGTCTACAAACATTTCTAAAATAAGTTCTGCTAATTTGTCAATTTAATGTTTTTTTTTTTTATTTTCAATGGCAGATTATGAACAGTTACAGCAAAAAAAGAACAACGAAAAAAAACAAGGTAATACAACAAAACATGCTGAAACAGAGTTCATTAATCTAACAATAATGCCAAGTTGCAGATCTTTTAGCCACTAAAAAGTGTTACCAGGTGCACCACGGGGAGGTAGATCTTCTGCATATGCATCAAGCTTTCAGTAAATAAGAAATGTTGTATTATACAAATTACACTCCCAAGTTTAAGATGAATCGCAGAATTAAAATTTCTAATAAATATTAACATTTTTAGTCAATAAAATAGTTCTTAAATGAGGCTGTTAATTGATTAACATTCATTGATGGCATAGTATATAAACTGGAAATTAAAACTAATAATAAACTGCACTTAAATGCAATTTAATTTCGTACTTACTTATTAACGGTACCTTGGCGACAGTTGCGCTAATAAAGAGCACGTAAATAGCGACGTTTTGATTGGCGACACTTAAAAACCGCCGAGTCTGTCGCCAAGGTACCGTTAATACGTAAGTACCTTTAATTCAATCAAAAAATTAAATAAATTTACAATTTGTATTTCAATAATAGCAACAAAATAACAAAAAGACCCATTACTAAAATTTTAATATACTTTTATAAAAAAGTGCTGCGACTGTTCAATGAAATAACAGCTAAAAAAATCTGCAAAAATAAAATGTTAGTGTTTCAGAGGCTTTCATTTTCTAAAATAAAAGCCTCTGACACACATTACTGATTTCACAGGTAAAGAATTTTTAAATACAGATGTACTTTGGTTAACACTATTAAAGCAACTTAAACAATTTGTTACAGTACCAAACTACTTAGATGTGCCTTACTAATGACATGTAAAAAAAAAAAAAAAATTAAAACTTTTTTTCTGATATGAAAGATGATTATTAGTTATTTAAACTAATACAGAAAGAACTAAGCTCCCTCATTATTGTAAAAATATGCAGAAAAGAATCAAAAGAAAACCTTAACCAAGCAACATAAAAATTCATAATATTACTGAAATTAGGAGAACTCAATATCTATATCATGACATAATATAAAATGATTCATAATATAAAATAAGAACTGACTATTTGTAAGAGTCAATGCCTTGTCAAGTTTCAAAGCAGGCAAATATGATCTTAATGGCTTGCTACATCTTGAAACAACTTGCCTGAATGCCATGATAACCTGAAAATCAAGAACACATTCATGTAAATTCAATTATGTGACTTAATGAAAAGATATTCTGTATTATTTATTATTTAACATTTTAAATAAATTTGTATATCTGGTTATTCTTATTCTAATAAGAATTATGTTCAATTTATATACTTAAAATTATATGTTGATATTAATAATGTAATGTAACAGAAATACAAATGTATTAATTTTTTTAGCAAATTTATAAGTAATTTATCAATATTATTAATGCATTATACAATGATTGAATAATAGTTAACACTAAAATTTATTAAAAATTATTTAAAGTATGTTTAAGCTTTGTCCAAATAAAAGTTATCAATCTAATTATAAATATAAAAAAATACAGCTATTCTTGCAGTGAAAAAAATTTTATTGAAATTATTTGTTAATAACAACTGAGCATTAAACAAATGAGTTGCATTATTATGATACAAAAAATATTTATTTCAAATTTACAAATATTTGTTTAATATTTTAATATGTCTTATTTTTATAGTGCTTTATTAAGAAATATACATTTTATATTTTAACAGAATAACAATTTATTGCACCACAATGTTTTTACAATATCCTATTTTATTTAATCCTGTACAATTTTTGTTTCGGTCATTCAATTTTACCATTATCGGTAACTATTTTTTTCTTTCACTTTTGAACAGTATTCGGGTGGTTTTAAGGTGAAAAAGCTTTACATCAATTCTTGAGGCTTGATCATTTTGGTTTTTTTTCTTTTTTTCTTGGTAGCATTCTCAGAAAATCTTTCGAATTCTATGAATATGATATGTAAATTACTTTTTCTTTCCAACATCGGAGGCGAGGCCATATCGATCATGAGCCCTCTAGCAGCCCAATAAAAACCAACTTTGTTATAAACATTGAGTGGAAAACCATTCATAAAAAAGAGTGTAAGGCAGCTTGTCAAAATGTGTAAAATCCATAAAAGTGCTTGAAAAACAGACTCAGTCAGGAATATTGGCCATGCCAATACAGCAAAAGGTGTTCTTGTAAAAACTCATGACCAGTCAAAGGTCTAAAATTTGCAGTAAAAACCGAGAGGAAAGTCCATGGGGAGTGCGGAGTTCAATAATGAACTCAAGACCTTACCCATCACAACTTAACATGATCATTTCAGAGGGACATTTGCAACCTATTTTTTATTACACCACAGATTTTCTGGTAGGACAGAGTAAAAATGCAGCTGTTGCAAACTGCATCCATTTTTTGCAAGGATGTCAGCTTTTTCATTTTCATGGAATTGATAGGATCTTCTGAGAATGCTACTGATGAAATTAAAAATTTTAATTATTATAAAATAAACAGAACAATTTATTATTTTGTATGTTTTACAATAAAATCATTACTTAGAGCTATATATTTTTATTTATTGTCTTTATATATTTTAATTTAATTTCAACTTTTCCTTTGTATTATCGTGTTGTTTTTTGTGTCAAATATTTCTAATGGCCCAATATTTTAACATATTTTCTTCAATCTTTTATTTATGATTAGTAACATTAATATTTGAAATGGTGCCATATTCATTCAAAGCATTCAAATAAAAAAAAAAAAAAGAAACATTCTTTTCTTTTATTTGAATGCTTAATTTGTGCCATATCACAAATTAAGACTATTTTATTTGAAAAAGTTATATTTTGAGCATCAAAATAATTATAAGAAATGTATTGTTATAGTTTGCTTTAAAAATGAAAATTATTTATTATTCAAATTAAATCAATTTGCTTTTTTTCTAATTACTAGATAGAAACAGTAGTTAGGTGTTTCAATTATTTTAATATAAATTTATTTAACAGGATATATATTATAATATCTTAAAGCAATCTTAAATGAAAATTAATTTTAAAAATCAGTTTAAAGCTATTTTTAACTCAATTTCTTCAATAGAACATTAACACACCAATACGTACATTAACACACCATGGTAAGCATACTTTAAATTTCATAACATTTTTATACTAGCAGAAAATGAGCTAATTTTATTGTATAAGCATGGTAGAACAGTTAATAAAATAAAAGTCAACACTTAATTTCCATTGACAAAAATAATAAAACTTAAGATTTAATTATTCAACTATTTTAGCATTCCACTTTCACATAAATATATATAAGAATATTCGGATTAATTTGTTTTAAATAAATTAAAAAATAAAGGAGAATAGAACACATACGAATAACTTAATATTTTTATTATTATTATTGTAAGTACAATTAATAACAGTGTAAAGAAAAATAATCAAGTGATAGATATATGCATTTAATGAACAAATAATTCTTATATATAAAATAAAAAAAATTAAATATTCGACACATTGATGCTGCAAAATTAAAAATATTGTAAGTATTCTTACCGCAATTGAATTACTTTAACAATGACAAAAAACGTAACATTCCATTAACAGTTGCAGTTACAACAGAAAAATATGTATAGATTCTTATTTTAATTCTCAAATGTATGCGATATTATACTGTAGATTATTAATCAATGGTTCTCATAAATAATTGTGAACAAAATACAAATTTTATCACGATAGAGTTAAATTATACCAAGATAGACCACAGAAAAACTGAAATTCAAGCTTAAATTGATATCTAACTATAAATACCCACTAAAATATGATTATAATAATATTTAAATAAGTGATTTTATTCGACACAAATTTTACAGAGTAAAAGAAACAGAGGGATCATTTAGATTTTGGTTAAATAAGAATATTGCACAAGACAGAACAAAGTAAGATAAACTAAACTGCTTTGCAGTTCCTCCCACTTGCTAATTTCTTTCGCCCTCATGTTATGAATGTTGTTCCTATATTTGTTGTATTCTGCGCTTGTTTATATTTGAAAGGAAAAAAATCCCTATATTTATTTTAAATTAAGATTGATTTATTTTAAAATTTAGAAACAGGTCTTTTGTTTTTTAAATTTGATTGTCACCAGCTTCTAAAAATCTGAGAATGTTAATGATACTTAATATTAAAAAATTCGAATTAAGTTTACAGTGGCTTCTAAAAGTGTTCATGCACTTAACGAAATTCAATAAAATACGGTTCTAACCATTCATAAAAATTAATATTTCAGAATGAGATTCTTTTAATAATATCTGTAGCTTTATCTAGACAAATTTATATTAAATACTTTAATTTTTTTTTTTTTTTTTTAGTTTTTTTTTTTGTTATTGAATTTAGAAGGAAAAAAAAAAAGTATTACTAAGAAGTTACCTTTAAAAAAAGTTTCACGCACTCAAAAGACAAAAAAAATCTCTGCACATTAGTAAATATTGCAATATTTTGATCAATTATTGCTCAGTAAGATATTCTGCAATATCCACAAAACGTCTAAGTGTGAAGCTAATTTTTTTTTTTTTTAATAACCTGTATCACTGTCAATAAAAGTTGGAAAAAATAAATAAAACTTCGTGCAACCTCAATTTTTTTAATATCTATGCGCTATGGAGTTGTAATAAAGAGTTCATTCGTCAAAATAAGTATTATATACTTTTTATTAAGCGATTTGATAACTTTTTAGTTGATTTATATAAGACTGGTCAATTGGCTTACTTGCGATATTGAATAAAAAACTAGTTTGCATTGACCTAAGTATAGTTGTTTCGAGAAATGTGTGAAAGGAGTGCCTTATACTTTTCATGGGTAAAGTAGGAATTCATTTATTTGTTTATTGAATAAATATAGAATATTTTTAAAGTAACTTTTATTGAGTATTTTAATTCATATATGGTTTATACTCTATATTGCATATAATGTATCAAGTTAAGAAAATTATTTTTTATTTTAATGTGTAATTATAATACTCACTTATCGGTCATAACTAATTGTAAGTTATGTAGAATTTTTAACATGTATTTCAAGATTTTAGAGTTTAAAATATGCGATGATAGCTTCACGATTTTAATCATCTATGCCGGTGGCGCGAAAGGAAAAAAAAAAAAAATCTATCATACAATGATTTTCAAAAATAATTCCCAAAATTTCTTTACGTGTAATTGCATATTTATATGTATATTAATATTATAGATGTATAGTACATATTTAGGTTTGATTTAGAAAAATTATTTTCATCCAAAATTTCTAGCAAATAAGCATTATTTAACCTTTTTTTTTTTTTTTTTTTTTTTTTTTTACGCCATTTAATCCCACTCAATACAATATTTAATTTTTGAAAACGTTTAAAAAGATTTCTAAGCATTTTCTAGTTACAGCTGTGCTTTTTAAATTGCCTCACGATAAAAACAGCCGAAAAGCATATAAAATTATTAAAGTTATAAATAAAATATAGGGAAAACATGCATTTCTTAAAAAAAAAAATTCTTGCATAATGGCTTCTTTTTTATTTTTTTTTGAAGAAATGCTAAATAAAATATTCATTTATGTTAACTTTGTATAGTTTTTTATTATACTTCATATAACTGAATCGTTGTGAACTTGAAATTTTAAAATTTATGCTCTCTGCTTTAAAGTTTATCCTATTGTTCTTCCGAGAAAAATGAAACTTTCGAACTCTCTAAAAGATTCAAATTTTATTGATCATCTGTATTCAAATAAATTTTAGCATTTCTAATAGAATAGATTGTGTTCGGACGCCGCGAGAGCATTCGAACCAGAACCGTCTCGCACACTAGCTGCGCACATTACCACTCTCTTATTAGTCGAAATGTTATTATTCTGCATTTTAATTGTAATGTAATTGGGATGTAATCATCGCAAAAAACCATAGATGGTGTTGAAACGGTACCTGTAGCACGAAAATCGCCGGCGCCAGACAGACGAAGAAGAGAAGTGAAAACAACCAATAAAGTTTGGCAACCAATAAAGCAAAACATTTTATTGTGTTTCATAAATTTTCTACGTGACGTCCTTCACATATGATGACGATTTGCATGCAGCAGATGGTGAATTGTACTGAAGCACGTACCATGGTAAGAGAAACTGGATAAGCCTAACGTTTGTTGCCCTCTTTCAAATCAGATATATTTTGCGGTTTGGATGAATAACACTTTTTTATTTCAGTACCCCTCATCCAGAAATCCATGAGAGTGAGATCGAAGGACTTTGGCGGCCACGGAAACGTGTAATAGAGCAAGATAACTCTGCCACCAAACTGTTATATTAAATGAAATTTTACAGAGAGCAATTACACATGTGAGAAAGAGCCATTTTGCCTCACACGACATCAGATAAAGCATTTCGTGTTGCAAATCAGAAATTACGTAATTAATCAACATTTTTAGATAGCGAGCACACATTTCCGTACACGCTTGTAAATATTCACCAGTAATCTCTTCAAAAAATGTAGGGGACGTGGATAAAGGTGCTTGTTGTACAGCACAACTCAGTCACTTTTTTTCGTGTAAAGGAAATGCAACCACATCATGGGGATTATCCTCAGCCCAGTGCAAGCAGTTATTCGATTTAACGTTACAGGTTAATGAGAAATGAGCCTCATCCGTCCACAGAACGCGGTGGGGTCAGCTGTTATTGTCATTTTGGATGAGAAATTCATTCGCGAAATCTAGACATAGTTGGTTATCATCCGCTTGTAACCGAAACAACTGGAGAACGGAATCTTGCTGTCCGTAGAATTTGACAGCTGCAGAACCTGTTAAACACTGTGTGCACGACGAACTTTGTTTATCGTCTTATGGACTTCTGCAACAGATTCGACAGGAATGGAAGGTCTTCAAGGCTGAAATCGACCACAAGTGCAACCAGTTTCTTCAACTTTGCATATCAAGTCCCATACAGTTTTTACAGTACATTGCTTTCTGCGTAGCCCGTGGTTTCTACGGTAAACATGCAATGACTATGCGGTATTTTGTCCGTTCAGGTAATACTTTACAATTTCTCCTCGTTATTTTTCTGTAAGCGGCATGTTATTCAGAGTACCAGAAAGCAAGATACACGGTGTCTTTTCTTTCCTTGAGAGTAACGACGTCAGTCATGACAGTGTTTTACGGCAAACCAGAAAAGCAGCATCATTTTTTACTTTAGTACTAATATTTTACTTAACTTTGTGTTTCTGTAACATAATACGAGAGGTGTTTTAGCTAATCAAGAATTATCTTAGATTCACTATGACACTTAGCCATTTTGTCAATTGAAAATAGTGTAGCTGAAAGCATTGATTTTCATGCCAAAATTTGCAGAATAAAAAGTTAGTAAGTTCTAAGTACAGTTTGTTGGATTAGAGAATACAGCACAAAACTTGTTAACTATTGAGTTTTCATTAAATTGTAAATTATAATAAAATTATGCACTATGTACTATCACCGATTCTTGCATTGTAATTAAACTGGCACATTAATAAAAATTGTTTACAAAATAAGTAGCATTATCCCCTCTTTACTTATCCAAATGAAAAAAAAAAAAATTTTTTTTTTTTTTTTTTTGCTTTCCCAATAAATTTCATTTTATATTTTTTTGGATATGGAAGGGGGACAAGTTTAAGTTCCACGTCAGGTGTCACCAGACATTGCTACATCCAGGGTCGGATTTAAATGAAGAGGCCCTAGGCTATTCCACTTACGAGGCTCGTTCCCCTCCCATTTTTAAGTTTGTAAATTACTTATTACGTTTGTTTATTATTCATATGTGTAGAATTTATCCTTATTTTTGATTCAATGTTTTAGTGTTTACTGTTTTTAGAATAGTGTAATTCTAATTTTGCTAACAATTTGAATGTAGGCCCCTCTTGATCTTGAGGCCCTAGGCTAAAGCCTAGTTAACCTATAGGAAAATCCGGCCCGGGTACACTATATTCACGATCACCAAGTTTTCAAAAAATAGTTTTTAATTGTTTTCTAGTACGGATTTTATTCATTTCAAAACAAATTATCTCCTTTTCCCATTTAAATATGCACATGTTCAAATGGGAAAAAGGAGAATTTGTTTGGAAAATACCAGATTTATAATTTTATTTAATGCATTATATATAGGAAAAAAACTACGCAAACTCATCTAATTAACTTTAAGTGGAGTACCATCTTTGTCTTGAACAATAAATACATAAAATATACATCAATCAATATATAAAATTGGATTACACAAAGTAAAAATGTTGGTGAAGGGGGATAATCTTAATGTTCCTTTTTAAAAAGTTTAATGGTAATTCTATGTTAGGAATGTTCAATTGCATATACAAACTGAGCACAGCCATTACGAGATGACAATATACGAATACAAATTTAGATTTCTGCAAAATAAGCAGATAATTTGTATTCAGAAACATGACTGAGAGTAAAATCTAACTTTTGAATAACTTTTACTCGGACTTAATATGGTGGAATAAAACTTACTTTTAATTACAAAATAACATTCTTATCAATTTTATAATTTTTTTTTTTATGTGCAAGGCCTTTTATATAAATTTGTATTAGTTTCAAATTAAATTACCTTTTAAATAAAATCAACCCAAGAACTTTTAATTTTGTTTACAATATATTTGTACATTATTAACTATATATGAGAAAGTAAAAGTGTCATTAAATAAATACTACAAAAATTAAATACCTAGAAACATGAAACTTTGAATAAAATGGTTTAAAAATGATACGAGAAAAAAAAAAAAAAAAAAAAAAAGTGAAATTTTCTTTTTTTTTTTTTTGCTTAAAATATCAGAACAGATCAATTTTAATCAATTATTGCTGTTTTAACAATCACCAATTTGGCATCAAAACTGTGATTTAGCGATTGACAGACACTCTGGTACAAAATCCCTAAAAATTAATGTTGCCAAGCATTATGCAAGTATCTAAACTAATTATCTTCAAAAGAACTATAAAAAAAAAAAAAAAAAAAAATTGGATCAATTCAGATTTAAAAGTTCAACATTTTTGTATTTTATGCCATTTTTAGGAAATGTTACAATTCCAACAGTATCTGAAATCTCTTTTCTAACTCGTAAAGATATGATTTGCTGATCATATCCGACACATTTAAACCGGTATTTCAATGTTGGACACTAAAATCATGTAAACATCAATATTTTAAAATGGAATTTTAACGAACGAATAATAAAATCAGATATGTGATTTTAGACTTAAATCTATATGTTTAGAAATATCGATTATCTCTCAAGTCTAGTGGGTATATTTAATTCCATTTGCTTTTTTTTAAAGTAAACACATGTGATTTGAGAACGATTGTAAAAATGTTTTTTCATCAATGGCATAGCAGCAGCATGGTGGGTCAAGGCCATCTGCCTACTGGCAGATTACAAGACGTTTTCTTTTTGCAAGGTAGGGTTGTAAGTCCTACGCTGAATGCTCGACAGTCATATAGACAGGGACCTACGGTTTAAAAGTGGATTCCGAACCACTACGGTCATTCATGGCACTGCCACAATTTGAATCTGAAATCTGTGGCACTGTTCACCAGAGAGCTAGTTACTCTTCCATAAGGCAGAAAAATGTTTATAGCATAATTAAAATACTTAGTGTATAAAAACACACAATTATGGAATACCTGAAGAAAAAAATTTTATAGTTTGTTACATTAATTTCAGGTTTATTATTTATTTTTTTTTTTTGGCAAATTAAAAAAATAAAGACTACATATTTTATTAAAATTTTATACATATTACCCAGAAAATTAAACTTTCAGCTCTTACAAAAATAAAAATATATCTATTTTAAAAATCAAGAAATATATATGAAAACTTAAAATTTATTTTAATGGAATACAAACAGTAAAAAATGTTTAATAACATATTATTTTACTTTTTCAAATACAAGTTAATATTTAAAAAGTCACAAATATGAAATTTAAAGCCTTTTAGAGTAATATATTTGCTACACATTAAAGAATAATAGTCACAGCAATTCATTTTCTAAAAATTATTTATTAACCCAATAACTATATAATTATTTAAAATATGTTTTTGTTATCATTTTTCCTATCAAGTTACAGCAGATTAAAAACAATATTAATTCATTAAATAATCTGAATAAATTATTTCATAACATACCATATAAACATCTAAAGAAAAAAAAAAAAAGCAAAATAACAGGACAAATCTTTTAACAACAACATCTTTATTTTATAAGATGCTTATTATGTAAATTTTAGTAATTGATAACATAGAAATAATCTTAAAAATCTAGTTTTCAGAATAGTATGACAACACATTCATACACACACAATATGAAAAAAAATGAAAATTTATTACTGTATTTTTTAAATTTTTTCTTCTTTTTTTAAATTTTTTACAGGAGTTATATAATTGAGAACTTTTACTTGAAGGAACAAGGTAAAGGAGCGCAGTGCTAGACTGAAAGATTTTGAAAGGCTATGGAAGTTAAATTAATAACACTTTCATGTTACACAAGTTATGTTTGTAAATATAATTTCTCTTCTGAATAAGATATCCAAATAGAAGTTGATAAGTCTATGATGAATATTACTAAGATCAAATAGCATTATATATTTTTAGCTAAACTTCCATGCCAAATTCTTTATTGAGCAAATCAAGATCTTTCCTATCAACCGCATCATACAGATCTGGTCTTCTTAAGAGTGACATTGCAGTACGTAGGGTAGACCAAATACTAGTAGACATAGCAGCTTTTGACCGAAGACCTTGGGGACCACGCCCAGCATTTTGTAGATTGAGTGCTAGTAAAAAATGTTCAACAGCTTCTCTGAAATAAAAAGATGCATGTTAATTTGATTAACTGAAGCTTTGTAATGTATTGCCCATTTTCATAACAAAACGAGATTAGATGATTTAATTGTGATTTTTAAAAAAACATTTATAAACTTACTATATTTATAATAAAATCTATATCCAAGATTATATATATAAACAACTTTTAATTTACAAATGAAATTACGAAAATTACAGGACAGGAAAAAAAAAAAAAAAAAAAAAAAAAAAAAAATCCACATCAATTGTGCTAACACGATTGAAAATACATTTGCTACAATACAAGAACAAAAGTTACTTAAAAATTATAGAACTTTTCATTATTGTATTATATAAAATATACTATGCACTTATATTATCACACGTTCATTATCATATTATATATACATAGTTTATATTTTAATTGAACTCAATTGTAATTTTAAACTCTTTATCCACTACACAGTTTAATTGAAAGTGTTGAACGTTTTAAAATTAAATTAGAGAATTTAATAACAATGTAATCTAATCAATTTTAAGCAAGTATAAAACTAATAATAAATATATATATTTCTTATCTCACTCTAAATTTAAAGATTTTTTTTTTTTTTTGTCAATATTATAAATTATTTTGATAAGTTAAAAACTTTGAAATAACAAAAAAAATTACAAATTTTGCATCAATAGAAAATAAACAGGGAAAATTTTAATGATTGCAATGCAATCACATCTCGCATTGTTAAAATCTGAATAGATAATGTGCCGTTTAATAAACGACAATTCTTAATTTTAAAACATTTAGAGAATACAAAATAATAACAAACATACTTGATTGCATTAAGATTAATGCAGCTTACACCCAAATTAAAACGAGAACGAATAAGTCCTGGGTATAATTCAAGAGCACGGTAATATGCCTCGAAAGCCTCCCCAGATCTATTACTATTAGCTAAAGTCGCACCTAGTCTATTCCAGAGCAAACTATCCTAAAAGATATAATTCAAATATGAAACTTTTTCAATCAATACTTGATATTAAAAAAAAATTCCTTTTCAAAAAGTGCAAAATATGGTCATTACTAGAGACATACATGAACCGTCTCTAAAAATATACTTTGAATTGTTGTGACTGTTTATTATTAATAATCAAGAACTGAAAGATTTAGAATAGACTGAATTAAAACACTCACCTCTGGTTTAACTTGCAATGCAGCCTTAAAGCAATCTACAGCTTTATCATAATCTCCTGAGAGATTAAAAAGCACACCCAAGCCATTTTGTACATCAGGATCTGGTTCATCAGGACTCATTCTAGCAGCTTCAATATATATCTCTTGAGTAGCTTTATGTTTCTCACTAAATTAAAATGAAAATCCTTTACATTATATGAATCTATCAAATAAGAGTGAAATATTTATTATGGTACTGAACATATACTCAAAATAAATAAATAAATTTAAATTCTATAGTTAAAAAAAAGAACATTTATCTTTTATTCATAAGAATCATAATTACATTAGCCATTCATTCTTTATATAATTCAGGTTCACTCTCTTAAAGTTCCGTTAAGATTTGTAAAACTGCACAACAAATCGAAAAATAAAATTCTCAGATATATTAATTGCCCAGACCTATGGCAGTTTACACATAAAATTATGGGTATGTTATAAAAAAAAAACAAAATAAAAACTTTTTTGCCAAGGAAGAATAGTTATTTTTTAAAAATCTGTAAATCTCCTAAAAATCCACACATTTTAAAAGATATTTAGTTTACAACACTGAATTTAAAATTTAACACAAGAATAAAATGTATAGCACAGAAATCTTAAAAGAAATTAAGAAAAAGATTACAGACTTCAGTGAAAATGTCCAAATGGTCAAGGAATCGAAAATCTAAATCTTTCAAAACTATACCCATATATTTTATGGTTAATAAGTATAATTTTCTTAAAAAATATGAATACAAATGAATTACAATAATTACTCAATCAAAATGTAGTAAAAGCATTTCAGAAAATAAATTTTTAATAACAAAATATAAATACCTACTAATGCAGGTACATACATACCTGTAATCATAGTTATACATCAGGTATGTAGAAGAAATTGATGATATATTTTGAAAAGATTTTCGGCAATACTAAAAATATTTTAATTCCCAACTTACATTTAACAAAGTAAATGAAATGTAATGTACAATAATAATAAAACATAACTTATAATAATTTATTTAATAGCAATATAGAGTTGGTTTAAATTATTAAAATTTAGCTTTTAGATTACTTTCAAACTTTTTTTTTTTCAAAAATATTTGTATTACCTCAAAAACAAATTTTTGATTCCTATATATTACTCTAGAATTAAATAAATAAAAGCTAATTATCAATAGTTAATTTATTAATAACATTTGGAAAAGCCAAAACAATTTTGTAATAAGCTGATAACTGAAAATTAACAAAAGAAACATGGCATGAAGAAACTGCTATGCAGTTACAACCAAGTTATTACTAAGATTTATTGCTGACATTTTTATGAAACAATACAATAATATTTAAAATTTATGTAAAATATCCTTTTTTAATCAGAAAATTAACTACCTAGGAAGTACTGAAGTCAAAGTTAATGATTTATCCAACATTTCTGGTTTCACTAAATGACTGTACTTTGGATTATGATAGAGCCATTGAACCAATGTATCGCAAGCCTGCACTGGCATGGATTCATTGGTGTAACTGACAGCCAAAGACATTAAAGCAATTAAATTTGAAGGATCCAGCTCCAAACATCTAAAATATAAATAATAATATTATACAAAACAAAAATTATAAGAACCCTTTTTAAAAAAATTATTGAAATATTATATTTTTAGATATTCTTTAAATAGTTCAAAGTACAAAATGAATATTTTAGTAATATTATAAAGAATAAATATCAGAAAATACTTGAAACAAAGAAAATATGAATTGCAGATAGTGAAATTTAAAATTCTTTTATCTAAGTTAATTTGCATATTCTTGATTATTTCATAATAAATATCTAATTACAATTATAGGATATTAATCAATTTATGTGTATTTATAACATTAAAAAACTAATGTTTAAATATTATAAATTTCTGTCAATGTGCTACAAAATAATTTTATATAAAATTCAAATTGATTTCTATTTAATTCAAAACTGCTTTTACTTCATTTCAGGACAATCATTTATTAGGAATTTTTTTTTTCAATTATCTACATATTCTTAATGTTTTATAAATTGACAAATTGCAAGTTATATTTAAGATATATATAAAACTATAATGATATTAAATTCATTTTAACAGAATATAATTTCCTACATTTTATATTTCTGTTTAACACAAAATTGTAAAAATCTTGGGTTACATTTAATTTCTATGAATCTAAGACAGTTACACCATTAGAAGATTTTTGGAATATCACTTCTCCAATTTAACCAAATTAGAGTTACAATATACAAGTAGAACGAGAGTGAAATAATAAAAACGCATAATGTTA
Source organism: Caerostris extrusa (assembly GCA_021605095.1). Taxonomy (NCBI): domain Eukaryota; kingdom Metazoa; phylum Arthropoda; class Arachnida; order Araneae; family Araneidae; genus Caerostris; species Caerostris extrusa. The sequence continues at coordinate 88,614 of BPLR01005653.1, read as the reverse complement.
AGTGTTAAAGAATTCTTTGATAAAAGTAATTGAATACCTTCTTGTAGCAGCAATGGCTGCTCTATCCTGTTCATTTTTTGCCTGGCTTGTGCCTAAATATTGCCAGGCCTAGAATTGAAAATTTTTATTAGAGAAATAAATTGGAATAATTTTAGTTAGGAATATTAATATAATTAATATATATACTAATGTGCAAAACTTAAGCAACAAATGAATTTTTCAATATACAACCATGAAATTGTTGAAAATTGCCTTCTGCAACAAGTACAATGAAAAGGTAGCTCAGTAGAAAAAGGTGATATATGCAAATATCAGCATTGTGACATCATTGCACACAAAAGCATAGAATGTGCGCACTCAGTGCCAAGGCAACTTAAAAGGAAAGAGAAAGGACGCATTTCCAGATATTTCTGCAAGTGAAAGTGGAATTGTACATTCATAATGGCAATAAGAAATCATCAGGATATTACATGTGAAAATGAAGAGGGAAATAATTTGACGAATGTTGCATAAGAGTTTGGAACTGGCAAAAGTGTAGTTTCAAAAGCTTGGAAAGCTTTCAAATGATAGAAACAGCTGTAAGAAAGATTGGCAGTGATTGGCCAAGAGAAACAATGGCAAATAATGACTGATGTATTGATCTGCCGACGAAAAGAGACCGGAACCAGACATCGGGCAACATTGATCAGCAGCTGCATGCAGCAACCGTATGGCAGGCACCATGATTTACTGTGGCTTGATGTCTGCCTGAAGGTAACCTATTCGCTTGTCAACCAGAATGCTGCATACCATTAACTGTAACCGTTTACAGTGATGTCAAGAACACAAAGACTGGACATCTCATCAATGGAGTCACATACTGTATACTGATGAGAGTTGTTTCAGCCTGAGCAACAATTTTCAGTGCTAGTCGATATGGAAGGATGCAGGGACAGTTTCATCTCACTAACATCAGGGAAAGAGACTTTTGGGATGGTACTGAAGTGCTCATGTGGGGAGGCATTAAGTTAAATGGATGAGCGGAGCTCCATATTTTTGACGACTCACTTACCGGATAGGATAGTTACTGTGATGAAATTATGTTCAAACATGTTCGTCTATTCTGAGGTGCACTGGTCCAGACTTTACTTTTGCGGATGACAATGCACATTCACACAGGATCTCTGCTGTTGAGGAGTTCTAGAAAATGAGGAGATCTGCAAAATGGATTGGCCAGCATATCCCCTGATTTAAATCCCATCGAACATGCGTGGGATGCTTTTAAAAAAGATGCCTGAGCAAGATAAAATCCTCCTGAGAACACCAGACAGCTGAAACAGATGCTGCTTGAAGAGTGGCAACTCTTACCTCAAGAACTGTTGGATAAGCTGGCAATGAGTATGAATGGAAGGTGTCACACAACCATAGCAGTTAGGGAGGTCATATCACTTAAAAGGGACTTTTGTTTGTTATTTGTTCTTCCTAGTGGCCAATGTTTTTTATCAAGGTCATTCTGTCAATAAAAAACCCTTTTCTGCTTTGTTCTAAAATATATGTGTACAATTCATATTTTGGCAGTAAAACTTTCTTCATCCTATAAGTACTGTATTGCACCTCTGTAGTACGAATTTTATGTATCCATCTTTAATTTTTTGTGGAATTACGATAAAATTAGAAAAGTTACTTAAGTTTTGCACATTAGTGTATATATAAACATGAAACAATGTTTGACAGCTTTTAATTCTTTAATCTTATTGATTATTAAAATTTTCTTTTACCCTTTTGAAACTAATGTTCTTGATGACTAACTGAGCAATTAAAAAATAATAATATTCATGAAAATTATGCATAAATTGTAATAATTTTTGTTGCTCAATTTTTAATGATATCCACACAAATATTTATTACTATTTATTTTAGAAAAAATAAACAACTATTTCAAAAATTATTTTAAAAAATTTCTTAATTTTATATTTATCTATAAATAAATGTCTTACTTGATATCTATAAAAATGTGATACGAGTTTTAGTACAAAAAATTGCCAGAAATTATTCTATCATATGAAATTATGATGGAATAATTTCTGCCAGCTTTTGTAGTAAAACTCATTTAATAAAAAGATATTGATTTTTTAATGAAATATATTATTTACAGCTTGTATGTTAAAAAAAGTGCATGATATTCATACCCCCAATTTTTTTCTTCTTACTTATAGTAGCATAAAAAAAATAAATTAAAAAAAAAAAGTCAAATTTTACCTTGTAAATAGGTTATGTATTTAAAAAAAAAAAAAAAAAAAAAAGTTTTTTTTTTTTTACCTCAACATGATTTGGATTTTTTTGCACAGCAGCTTCAAATAATAATACAGCACTGGGCAAATCTCCCTTTTTCAACATTTCAAGACCCTCTTCGAAAGGTTCATTGTGATCGATAAAAGGATTTTCTTTAGCATATGCGTAATCCTAGAAAATTAAATTTTTTGATGTTAATGAAGTAATTGGTGATGCAATGCATGGTACTTAACAAACATACTGAAAATTTAAAAGGCATCAAGACAAAAAAAAATCTATCAACTTTATTTACCTTGAATGGATCAATTCTTTCATAATCATTTAGCCAAGGGTGGTCATTTGTTTCATCCCTGAAAAATAAAAACAAAAGTAATATTAAAAAAATTAAATCAATATAGTTTCAAGATTTGGTAAACATAAAATTGTTTACCAAGTGAAAAAAATATACTTATTTAAATATATAATTTGAGTTTGATAATGTATTAGGATTCTTACTTGTAGACCAAAACACACACAACTAACATGCAAATGGGCAGGAATTACATTATCACTGATGGTGCATTGCTCTAAAAACAGGATATTCTCCAAGAAAATATTTTTTTTTTTTTTTGAACACAAGATTCATGGAATGAATCTTAAAATTAAATAAATATAGTTTTAACCATGATAGTGCATGATTCACCCCTCCCCCACCACTAGTCATATTTCTGAGTCAACCTTTTGTTTAATAAAAATTTGCTTGTTCCATTTTAATAACCAAAATAAAGTTATACAATGATTACTAATAATAATACAATAAATATCTCGCATATTGAATCTACAATTGTTGATTACTGGATGCCTGCATTCATCTTTTTATCATCCATAACTCAATTGCAGGAAGCACTCTATTTCCCATTTCAGGGGAACCAATAAGGACAAGGCACCTTATGATTATGCTATCTTTTTTCTTAGTGCAAACAAGTTTATTGAAAATCATGCCCATTGTAAACTTACAGTTTGTGTGACAAAGCCAGTTGCTTCATGTAGAAAATAACAAAATAAGTCTATCTGATATGTTCTCCAGATAGTGTCACAGACAAATAAATTAACCACAAAAGATAAACATCAATAGTAAAATCATGTTCAAACCAGATCCCTTTCTAAATGTTCCTTAATTTAACTGCAGAGGAAAAACTTGAAAATGATCAGAAGTCTTCTGGATAACTTGGAAACATTTGTATGCATTAAAAATACTATATTCTGCTAAGCAATTTTTAGTTGAAAATTATGTCTAGCTATTTAAAATATTAATGTTACAATTATATTTCTCTTATATCAGCTTCACTCTTAAAATCTATCTAAATAAAATTATTTTATTTAAAGTTATACAATATGTTCAGATAAGAAAAATATGCAAAGCATCATATCAAAAGATGTCATCCCATATTAAAAGCAGAACTTATAACATTGGATGCAGTAGTACAAAATACATAGCAAGCCTTAGAAAGAAGGTGATATTAGTTAAATCCTTACATTTCTTTATACTTCATAACATTATGCATTTTGTAATCAACTATTTCTTTTTTTAAAAAATTTTTTACTACTAATAAAATATTACCTTTATGACAGAAAAGAAACATTTCTTCTTCCCTCTTCATTTGAATTACAAAAGATTCTAAAATAAGTATTTCAACTCTAAGTAATTTCAGTTATACCTGAATTAGATATAGGATATATGGTCAGATAGCATTTAATACTATCAGTACATAATCTTTTTAATGCAACTCACTTGGCCATTTTTTCCCATTCTTTCTGTAGATTGTCCCAAAAATCAGCATCACATTTTTGTTCTTCTTGTTTCTCATCCTCTGTCTGAGTGAAAGTTTTAAATTCTCTATTTTCCTGTGCAGTTGAATGCCATGCAACATCCAATCCTTCAGCTACATTCTAGTGATAGTAAATATAAAGATTAGATGATTAAAGAAATTGAATAAAGTTACAAGCAGTGAGAAAATAATTTCTCAAAACATTTTTGTAAAGCATGAAATAAAAATATTAACTACATCATGAAATCCCTATGTCAATAGAAACACAAAGTCACTATACTTCATAGTGACTTTGTAATCAATATAATTGGATGTCTGAAAATTTGACTTAAAACTTGATTTTGACATAATATATACCTAATTAGAAAAAATGATAAATAAGAATTAAATTATATTGAATTCTGATAATGCATTGTTTTTATATAAACGATTTTAAATAGCTGCTTGAAACATCCAATTTAAAAACTGCCATTTATGACAGCAGCAAATGATGAGTTTTTATAATGTTCATAATGCTAAAATTTTCAGTATTTCATCATGAATTACACATAAACATTTAAAAAATTAGGGGAATCTTTAGTTCTATTTTAAGAATACATTTCAAAAATGAATCTTACACATGGCCAAGGTGATGCAAAGTCCTCACTCCATATGTCTTGAACAGCAAAATTAGTAGAATTGTTTTGGATTTCATCTAGATTAATTTCCTGCTCACTAACTTTTTGTATAAATTTCATAAACTAAAAATATAAAACAAACGATTACCTTATGTAACAAACATTCAAGTTTCTTTTTATATAGTAGCCACATTTCCGAGAAAATCACAAAAAATATAAATACTTGTGCTGAAAAACTTAGGATTTGTTCCAAAGCTGCATAAAACTAAAACTCAAAAGTATAGCAAATTCTATAAAAAATTATACTAATTTATTCTAAAGCATATTGAAGGTAATAATGCTTTTTCTACATTTTTTTGTTGCTAAAAACAATATTCAATAACATGGGTAGATTAGTATTAAAAAAAAAGAATCAAATATGTATAATAATGCTTTGTTTACAAATACAATTTGATTCCTTCTCTTCTCCCCCTTCCAATAATGTAATCAAGAATAAAACTTAACAGTTAAGATTTTATTTATAAATTGCATAGCTTACAATATTAAAATTTATAGTTCTCTAGCTCATTAAAATTTCTAACAAATTGCTCAAAATTTAGTTTATTTCAAAGAAAATGCTTTTCAATTTGTAATTAAGTTCAAAGCCTTTTTTTTATTTACATTTGAAGCAAGAAATTTCTTGTATTTGATTTTCACTTATTTAAATTTTCAATTTTGTTTTCACTATTTCAGCTGCTATTTTATATATAACGTGCAACAAGAATCTACATGAATTTTATGTGGTATTTAAAGTTTAACTTTTATATATATATATTTTTAATATTTAAAGATTTTAAGAATACATTTCAAAACTAAATATTTAACATGCAACTATGAATTGATTTTAAGCATTTTTAGTTCTTTTGGAAAAAAGAAATATGTATATGTTTGCATATTTATTTCAAATATTCAGGGATGGAAAATCAAAAAATTTGTAGCAGCTTTCAGTGGTTCCATATCTGTATATGTTTACACTAATACTTCTTCAGACTTCAAAAGAATATACTATTTAATTTTATATTATTTAGTAATCATTTGATTGACATAAAGTAAAATCTCCATTATATAGAAATTAAATTAAACTCAATCCTTTTGTATAACATACAAAATTAAATATAAAACTAATTTATTGTTATGCACATTAAAGGAAAAAAATTAGTATTAGAACCTAATGTTAAAATTCATTTTTTATTTATTGAATAGATAAAATAATTTTTATTTAAAGTAAATTAATAAACATATCCATTATTGAATTGGATACAATTCAATAATGGACGTATTTATTAATACTTTTTGCATTTTTAAAGGCAGACAATTTTCTTTATTATTCGTGGAAACTCGAATATTTGAATTCGTAGCAATGAATATTTTTTATGAAATCCATTAAAAATTGGTACAATATTTCCATTTAAAAACATTAATAATAGAAAATATAAATTAAATTTTTCTATGAATTTTGTTTTAGCCTGTTATTTTTACATTAAATATAATATTTAATTGAAATACAAATTATATTACATAAATGGTAGTAAGAAATATACGATTCATTTAAAAAAGGATCAAATGATATACAAGTTTTGATCGAGTAACAAAAAATACTTATATGTTGACTATAAGTTATTTCTATTTGTATACGCAAAAGTAATGTACCATACTTCTTTTATAAAATTATATGTACCATATTTTTGAAAAAGTACAAAATGTAACACGAGAAAAACACTCAATATATCATGCATGAACAATAATTACGTATAAGTAAATGATAGATAAATGTGTTTTAAATATTATCCAAGAAATTTTATTTTTGAGAATTTTATTATTTCTAGATATGACACAATGGCAGATTTTCTGCGAGAAAAAAATGTGCTTACGAAATTCAATTCGAGTAATAAATTGGAAATAAAGAATTGCTTTAATACTTTTCAAATGACAGATACAGCTAATTTGCAAATCATTATTAAAAATAAAATTATTCTAAAATTTCGATATTTATAACTGGATAATAAATAAAAATGGACAAATAAAACACTAGTTGCAGAGAATTATTAGAAATAATATAAAAAAATATATGCATGGTGATAATTTACAAACATAAAATATTGATAAAATTTGAAATTAATTTAAATTTAATACATTTATATGAAATAGTTATGGCAGAAATATTTAATAACAAGTGAACTGAAAAGTTCGTAGGCTAACACATAGATAGCGCTACTAGTATTAAATCCATATGAGTTTAGTCAGCCCTAACCTTCAAAAGACGTGTATAAATTTGACAGCTGTTGCACTATTAGTATGTGAGTTATAGCATTTGTAGTGAAGTTATAGCATTTATAGTGTTCATCACATGCAGTCCACTCGGCTGACTGTCGATTGGACTCCGGTGTGAAAATGATGGAGCCATGTTTCATCCATTGTCACATATCGACGCAAAAATGCCGGGTTTATTACGATTGAACAGCTCCAAACACTGCTTAGAATCATAAATTCGTTGTTTTTTTTTTGGTCGATTGTGAGCTTTCGCCTATCCAAATATTCATTCACGATATGTCCAACACGTTCCTTTGATATCTTTAGGGTCTCAGCTATCTTAATCAACTTCACTTTACGGTTATCAGAAATTATTTCGTGGACTTTTTTTGATGTTTTCGTCGATAACAGCCTCTTTGGGGCGTCCACTGCGTGCATCGTCCTCGGTGCTCATTTCGCCTCGTTTAAATTTAGCAAACCACTTCTCTACGGTTGATTTTCCTGGTGCAAAGTCCGAATAAAGTTTATCAAGCCAAGCCTTGGCTTTAATAGTATTTTTTTTTTCGCCAAAAAGCAATGCTTTATTAACACACAAAATTCCTTTTTATCCATTTTTTCAAACTAACAAAAGTTGTTTCCTAAAAAATGCTATAACTCACATACTACTACTACTACTACTACACTACACCACATCACATCACTGTGCCTAGAGCCGAGTTGCCCCTTTACAGTTTGGGAATGATGTGGGTGAAATGAATTGACGCACGTATAACTCTCATACTAATAGTGCAATAGCTGTCAAATTTATACACGTGTCTTTTGAAGGTTAGAGCGAACTAAAAATCATATGGATTTAATACTAGTACTGCCATCTATGTGTCAGCCTACGAACTTTTCAGCTTACATGTTAGTATATGTTCACAAATAAATTATTTATCCTATTTGTTCCTGTAAAGAACAATAGAAGAACCATGATATAGGCTCTAAATCCTTTTAAAAACACTTTGCCCTATGACAAATGTTGTTGACGTAACCAATAAATCCTATCGCCAGCAAAACCGTCATAAAAGCAGAGCTCTTATCCCATTGGTTAATTCTTACACCCTCTATTAACGATCTTAGCAAAGTCTGAAGATAGCCTAATATGAATGAGCCTATTTTCCGAAGTTACTAAATCAAAATAAAAGTAATATCTCAGTGCAGTTTACGCATAAATGCAAAATTTGCCATTTTTGCAGCAGAATATAGCAAAGGATGAATTTTATCACAGAATTCCACTCCTGAATATTTTACTTTTTAAAAATTAAATATTGCTACAGTAATAATTACAATTATTTAGGTCTACTGATAAGAGTCATGCAATTTAGTCAACATGCAGTTTCAATGATCAAAACATTTAAAAATCAAAGAGAAAAACAACATTTTAGAAAACTTAATATGTTTTACATATATTTTAAGAATTGTAATTAACTAGATATTACTACATAACAATTTGGGTGCAACATTTTCAAACACATCCTTTATCTTACCAATCAACTTTAAAATAATGAGTAATAGAATGGTATTTTTCGTAATTTTTAGTAATCCCAAAAAATCAAATGATGAATGATGATCAAAGCATTGTTAAACCTGTAATGAAGAAAGGTTTCTGGAAAATGGATGAATAGCAGAATTTGTTTTTAAAAAACAGAAATCCAATTTATTAACGAATGCAAACATAAAACTTGTTTGCTTTTTATAAATAACTTATTCCAAATTTTAAAGTATTCGCTACGCTTTATACGATTTCTGATCAAAAAAAAAAAAAAAAAAAACTACACAGATTCATAAAAACTTATATAATTTAATAAGATGCTACAATCATATTAAAACAGAAGCCCCATTTTATGCATTAAAAATATGCTTCTTTCCTACTTTTATGTATAACTGAGACATGGGATTTTTATCATATGTGAACATAACGTTTTCCTGGCTAGAGGTCTAGAAAAGTTATTTAAAATAAATGCTGATTTTTAAATGGTTTTATTCATATGTTTTAAAATTGGCATGAAATATGTGTTGCTAAATGTAATGATCAATCAATATCAAGTCGCATGCTCTATAGTTCATCTTGAATTGTCTGGCTTTAAAAGAATCTTACTGTGCCCAAAAAGTAAGACCAATTTTCAATTCCGGGTTTATATGGAATTTCATTTTTTTTTTTTTTTTTTTTGTTGCTGGCACTGTCCTGTGTGAAATTTAATGTCAAAATATTCATTAGTGTTCGAGTTACGCATAGCTTTGCGAGACGCTAAAACTGATTCCGGCGATTTTTGAAATATCTGAATTAATTGAGCAAAGAACTTGCATTATATTTTTGTGGAAACGTATAGAATGTTGCAGAAGGCATTTGGTGAGTATTCCTATATCAGAAAGAAATGTTTAGAAGTGGTATAAACAGATCAAAGAAAGCAGAGAACGCATTGAAGACGAAGAGCCCTCTGGTCGACCATCAACCTCAACTAACAAAGATCATGTCCAAAAATGAAAGATTTGGTGCTTGCAAATCGTCGATTTACAATTAGAGACCTTGCTGATGATGTTGGAATTTCAAAAGGAACGGTCAATACCATTTAAAAAGTTTTGAGCCTCAAACGTGTCAAATCTTGATTGGTACCGAAAGCAACTGAATGTGCCAGCTCACACTGCATTGAATCCTGGTGACTTTTTCGCCAAAAATGAAACGCATATCGTTCCACAACCCCCATATTCACACCGTGCGACTTCCGGCTATTCTTTAAACTCAAAAGACCACTCAGGGACACCGTTTTGAGTCGTTTGAAGAGATTCAATGCGAATCGCCACGCGCTTTGAAGGCCATCCCTGCCGATGACTTTTCAGCATACATTGAGGATTGGAAAAAGACGTTGGCATAAGTACATTATGGGAATTACTTTGAAGACGATGAAATAAATTTGGAAGAATAAATAAAGAGTTTTTGAAAAAAGATAATTGGTCTTACTTTTTGGGCACAGTAGTAAACAGATTTCAATATCCTCAAAATTGTGTCTAAAGATTAGTTTATATTTATAACAGTTAATTTAACTATTACTTAACTTTAGTAGTGTTTCTTGTAGTATTTGAACATCATAAAATACTAGAATTATTTCAGTTGCAGCATTTAATAATAACTCTTATAAAATTCTGCACTTTAGGGTTCCAATTTCATCAAGTCACTTTTCTACATCAAATAGAATCGCCAAAACTTCAATATTTTGTATTGTTAAGAGGGGGATTTGGTGAAAACCGCTAGATAAAAATATATCAAATAAACAAGTAGAACCCTAAAGTACAGAACACTCATTCTTGTAATATGATCAATTTCTTCCTAAATTTATTAGATTATTGAACATTAGTATATCCCATGTGTATTTGTCCAGAAAAATACATTCACACATGATAAACCCAAATTCATCAGAGGATTTAATTTTTTGCATTTATAACAATTTTTGTTGATTTCTTAAAATTTAAAGAATATCATCCTCATGGAAAACTGAAAAGTATTTTTTTTATAAAATGAGAAATTAGCAATATAAAAAACAAATTCAGAGCAAAACAAATACTGATTATATTCAAATGCATTATGAAATATTTCTAAGCGATGAAAATTATTTAATATACATACTTTGGATTCTGTTATTTTAGGATCAGTTACAGATTCAACTAATGAAGTAGCTACATCAGAAGTTTGAGTCCAATCATTTCCCACAGCTAAATTACGTCTGAAAAACAAAGTAATACACATAAAAAAAATAAACAACATATTTAAAAAGCAATTTTTAGTACCATGTTAATATAAATTAATGAGAAAGTATTCAATAACTGCCTAACAGAAATACATTAAATTACAGATTAGGATATTTATGCATTAATATTTAAAATTCTATTTTAAATTGCTGAATAGTGAATGTTTAGAAAAATTTTGTTGACAGAATATATAAAATATTAATTCTTAATTAGTAAACTAATAAAATAAAATACAATTCAGTAATCCTTTGTTATAATGCCCATCTTGAGAGATAAACAACATTATTCTGACAACATTATATAGCCAATAACCACTTAAATTTTAAAGTTAATGAAAACTAATATACTAATTTAGCAATAGTATCCTATATGAAATTATAGGAAAAGATCAAATATCTGCTATAAATTAATTTCTGCCTATATTGTTAGTATTAAGAATGAAAATCTTGTGTTGTGTAACTTTTCTAAAACTCTAGCAGATATGAAATGACAAACAAATTCCAGTGAAATTAATTTTAATTAATAACATTTATCATTTTAATATCATCAGAGAGCATAATTTTAACAGGAAAAAAAGAAATAAAATATTTTAAGAAATACTATAACAAAATAATTCAAAGGCCAAGTTCTAGAACTCTTAACATACGAACCTATTAATTGAAAATAATTACAGCATAATAAAGCATTTAATTGTTCAATTAGATTAATAAATAATACAAAAATATGTTTAAATAATTCGGATATTGAAAAAATGTTACTCCAAAGCACAATATCTGTGTAATTAATTGACCAAAGCTGTATCAAAAGATTGAAGACAGAAATAACACAAATATTTGACTTATTTTCTCAAAATAAAAGTGATAGATAATATAGCTAAAATGAAAAAAACATTTAAAAAATCATAAAAATTGGCAATTTTAATTTCAAAAGAACAACTTTTAATCTTGAAAACGTTTATGAATCAAGAAATGCATAAAGAGCTAAGCAGCATTACCCATTAGTAATTTCTTCGCATTTTATTCAACTTTACAATGACGAAATATCTAAAGTTTAATTAAAATAAATAAGGATTTGTATATGTGATTTTTACTTCACATTCACTTAAAAGAGAATTCAGAATTAAAATATTTAAATAGTAATAATTTTTAAATTATTAAAAATATAGACACATACAGATACCATGTTTTATATATGACACATTAGTGTGCATACGAGATAGAATGAAAAAGGCACAATAAAGGTTTATTCCATGTATACTCAATCCAACAAATGAAGAAGCAAAACTTTAATATAACTTTACATATTATATTATTTATTAAAATTTACTACTTTTCAACTATTTTTCACAACTTTATTAAATCAAATCTTACAAATCTTGTTCTGAAGTTGTTATATATTCATCTGCCCAAGAATTGTCCAAAGAATCCAAAGTATTTAATTTATTATTTTCGTAAGCAAGATCTTCAGTGGATTCTAAGTTTTTTATCCAGGCATTATCCCCAGTAAGTGAATTTTCAGTTTGTACTGGAAAAAAAAAAAAAAAAAGTCGTAGAATTAAACAATGAATTATAAAGCAGGATTTAAACACTAAATATGAAAAATTATAATACTTTACCTTCTGGTGTTCGATAGTATAGTGCATCAATTTCGGACATCTGGTGCAAGAGACTTTCCATATTGAAAGTTTCGGGAACATTTCGTTCAACTTGATTTGCATCCAAAAGAAATTCATGCACCAACTAAAATAAAATCCCAATTGAATAGAAGTAATTAGTATCGAAGTACATCACAGACACCAAGTGTTTCCTAACAACAAATTACTAATTATGATATCTAATTAAAATTAAACTTTTTTTTTAGATGTTTACTTTTCATATCCACACTTATTTCTAGAAGACATTCTTTTAAATGACAGTTTTTATGAAAACATATATTGATTCTTCTGGCTCTTTTTATATATTTATGGCAATTATGCACACATTAATGGTTACATTTGTTTGGAAATGAAAGTAAATGCAATCAACTTATAAATGCTTCCAATAGATTGTAGTAAGAATAAAAAAAAAAAAAGAAATGAAAAACAGCAAGAACTGATATGCTCCCCTCCCCACACACACACTTAATAAGGCATGCCACAAAATATTTTATGCATTCCTCTTCAAAACTGGCAATAGATTTTTTTTTTTTTTTTTTTTTTTTTAAATATGAAAATTAAATTTGAGCACAGGCAATTATTTATTTACAACAGTGAGAAAAAGTTGTTTTAAAATTTTATCCTTTGATATAAAACATGTGTCCTAACATAGCCAATGATGTCAAAGTATTGACGACCTGAATGAGGCAGACTCCTGCCACAGAACTGTGCGACGAATTTCCGTTAACTAATCTGAATTATTATAAGATGTATGATAGGCCTGGTGATAAGTTGATATATATCAAACTAATGATTTAAAACTAAAATCGTCTGATTTTATTATTATTACATTAATGAAATTCCAATTTAAGATAATGATTTCTGTAACAATGATGCTAATGAGATTTCGATATTCAACATTGATATACCAATCTTTCAAAACCAGTATAACCACTTCAGAGATAATCAGAGAATCCCAGTCTTGCAAGAGAAAAAAGCGACTTCAACTTCAATGTACAAAATAGGCATAAGTGTTTCAGAGATAATCATAGATTTCAGAAATTAAATATTTGTAAGAACTTCTGCATAATTATTACCTTACTAATTTTAATGCAATTTCATCTTTTTTGACTTAAGACACTGTTTAGTAAGTTATTTTAAATATTTTAAGTGTGATTAAAAATTTTTATTAAGTTTACTTTCTTTTTAAATTTTTTTCATTTTAAAAATTGTTTTATTCAAATTTTTGATTTTTCCATGGATTTAAATTTAGAAGAATTCATATAATTTATATTTAATTAATAATGCATTTATTTTCTTATAAATATAATTCATAATGTACAAACATATTGTAAACAAAATGAAAATTTCTTAGATAGATTTTATTTAAAAAAAGTAATTTGATTTAAGTCAAAAGATGAAAAAATTTAAACTAATAAGAATCTAGGTAAAAAGGCCTACACAACATTTTCCATTAACTTTAAAGTTAAGTAATTAAAGGATATTTTTAATTTTATCATATTAAGCCTAAATAAAAGTCATTAAAAAAGTTAATTAGATATCACCTGCACGCCTTTTCTGAATAAAAAAACATTACCATCTCAATCATAATCTTTCTACTTGATAAGTTTGTATATACAGTTAAACACATTCCTTAATGTTTTATAATGATTCATTCTGGTGTATTTTTTTTTTTTAATTCAAGGAAACACTGCACAATATTTTACAATTCATTAACTTTTAAAATATCAGGAAAAATTCATTTAAATAAGCTAAATTCACCTCCCCTTTCCTATCTAATAAGCTAACTAGTAATTATTTACCCTTAACATAGTCAACCCATTAACTCTTATCTTCCTTCACATAGTCAAAATTTAATATATTGATTGATATATATTTTACGTATTTAATGCGCAAGGAAAAAGGTGGTACTTCTATTTTAAATTGTCCAGAAAAACTAAATGAATGTAATCAATTATTTAGTACTAAATAAATGAGATACATGGCAAAATATACATAATCAAATGGGGAAAAAAAAACTTGTTTTGAAAAATGAAATAATTTTATGCTGAAGACAACTAAATGAAAGGTTAAGTAAACTGAAATGAGCTTAATTCATAATAGAAAATAATCCTTAAAGATTATTTTTAAAAGATTTGATGGTCAGGTGAGCTCAGAGTCCCATTCTATTATTTTTCAATTTTAAACAAATTCCATATTCAAAGTTTTAAATCTGTATAAAATCAATATATTGCAATACTGCGATATTAGATGGGTAGTATATAGATTCAAGAAATTTCATCATCGTCAAGCTCTAACACATGAAAAATTTGATGGCATTGCTATAAATTTAAGCCTTCCCTAAACTGGATTTCTTACTGAAAGTTTGAAAATATTGCATTAGATTGACAATTATAAGAACTTCTGTTCTCATAACAAAATTTATGTATATATACAAAGAAGCGTATATGTGTTTTGAAAAAGTTAAGTATATAACATAGTAGAAAAGTGGCATTTATTTTTATTAGATGATATTTGTATAACAGTATTTTTATTATTAAAATTACAACTTTGACATAAAACTTTTATATACTTAATAATATGTTAAATAAGTTAAGTAAAACAGCTTTAAAAAATAAAACTGAATTTACCTGATCTGAAGCAGAAGCTCGTGAAGGTTGAACAGCCTAATATTAAGGAGAAAAAATTATTGATATAAGCAAATTATTTTGATATAACCAAAACAAATATTTTATAAAAATTCTTTTTCTTAAAAGAGGCAAACTAATTCTTAGACATCAATGATATATGAATTAAAAAAATAAACCTCTATTCCTAAAATTTAAAATGTTAATTACATACAAATAACTTTTAGATAACTTTAAGACTTTTTAATTTTAACCTGAAATCAAATAAGAGCAAAAATTGAGATAATCACTATTTCTTAAAGTATTGTTATTATCAATTTTTAAAAATAAGACTTCACTTCCTTTTAATTCTAAAAATAAAGCCTGATTAAGAGCTTAAATAGATGGACTTGTGAAACCAATTTAGTTTTGCTTCTATATAATGTTTGGTAAAAAATAAAAATATTTTCTTAACACACATTTTATTCTAAATAAAAAATATAAATTGTGCACATATTTCATTCTAATAAAAAAAAAAAAAAAACTGTTTTATTACAATAATGTTTGTCAAAATAGGACATTAGTTAATATCTCAGAAATACAATAAAACTAATAAGGTATGAAGGTCCAGTATGTAAGATATAATTAAGATTTCAATTGTTATTTTTACAAACCTGTTGACCCTTATCTTGGGTAAAGTGGCTGGCAACCTTCATGAGTGGGTTAGTCAACCCACAATCAGTATCAATAAGTTCTCTCATAGCCATGTTCAAGTTCGGTTATTGTATCGGGAAAGCTGTAAAGTCAAATACCAAAAGAGGAGCGTTTATTAGTAGTCTGCAACCCCCAACCGCCTGTCGATATCATGGCTGAAATAAAATTTAAATCATCCGATTACTGTAATTAGAGATTCAAAATATAAAGTATTACATGTTTATTGCTCATCAATTCAAAGTCTAAAGCTCTAACTGTTTGTCAGAAAAGTATAAAAAATATTTAACCTAAAACATTTTAAATTGCAAGCATCACAATTAAGCAGATGGCATCCTATAGTACAGCTAGCAACCAAGAGCACATATCTTTTGCAACCAAATGATTCTCCTGTAACATTTATAGAACTGTCTCCTATTTTCATTTCTTCATCACAGGGCAAGTTTACTTAGTTGCAATTTAATACCAAGATTCACTTAAATTTCTCTCAAAATTTACAAGTTTTATAATTTGAAGCATTTTTGAAAAGGGCCAGGGATTTCTTTAAAAAGTTAATAATAAAACTTGAGGAAACACAATCATTAGCTGTTTAATATGGAAGGGAAAGAATCAATTTTCACATAAACAGTAAAGTTGTTGCAGTCCAAGTTAAAAAATGCAGGACTTCAAATTTAATGGTCAGAATGAGTATGCACCATATAACAGAATACCAACTGTTATTGACAACAAGATTCTTCAAATATTCTACTTATTTATATAAATGCTTTTTAATCACCATTTACAGCAAAATGATTTTGATGCATATTAATGCCTTCATCAGTTTTTTGTTAATTGTAAGCAAAATTTTGAATGATTTAGGTACATCTTGTATTAACTAAGAGAAGGAAATGAATATAACCATTTAAAGGGAAAAGTAACAATAGCACAATATATAATTAATATATATACAAAATAAGCACAATTGTTGTATCTTAGTTGTAGGAAGTACATCTCTTCAGATCTAGATGTTTTGTAGCATATACAAATGTAGGGATTTTCTGCAGCATTAATGTAGGAAATACTTCTTCTAAGAGGTAACTTCAACAGGTAAAGTGACATATTCAAACACTAAGCACCATCAGAGATCCCCCATTGTTCTGGTACTACAAGCATATCATTGCTTTGTAAGAACAAGTTTAATGCAAGATGGTTTCCTATATATTTTTGTTTTAAATAAAGCTTAGAAGAGATTTTACAAACAATAAGAGCTTTAACGATGTCTTGCCAAACCAATCTGATTAAAAACTCAGTAATTTTTTACTCTAGAGCATTACAACATTATAAGCCACTTACTTTGATCAAGCAAGATATCATTTTGAAATTTCACAGGATAGCCTAACAACGATAGTTAATATTAAATAGATTTATCTCATTAACACATAACAATTTAGATAAATTGTAATTTTTAAAAAACAGCTATGTTCAGAATGAAAATTTGTTTCTTTTATCTAATTGTCATTTGTATTCCTATATTTCTCTGGAATATAGGTGTATTCCTATAATGTCATCTGTATTTTATATTTCTCTGATAAATAGTCAAGACTATACACAGCTTCCAGCAGTTGAATCACATATTAGATATAGCGACACAGTACAATTCCTTTTAAATAAAATAATTAGCTATCAAACAATTAAAATTTAATAAAACTATAGATAAGTAAAATACAGTGTTTTAGGATGCAATACTAATTTATGAAACAGTATTAGTGAGGCTAACATCTCATAAAGATTTTTAATAGTTTTTAATGCTTGTCGGTAACAAGAGAAGTCGAGCAGAAGTGCCAAACATACATCATCATCACTACCTCCCAATCGAAATGACTGCCAAATTTTACCTTGAAATTCCTATCAACAGAAATACACATCCATAATTGTAGCTGCAATTTATAATACTATCAAATAATGCAGCATTTTTTTAAAATTAGTTATGCAAAAGAAAAATTAATTTAGAGGTATTTTAAGACTTAATCTCACTATTACATGTACAATTATTTATTACTAATTAGATTTAATATATAAAATTATGTAAAAATTTATGTATGTACATAAAAACACATATGCTACACAGCATTTGTAATGAACATATAAGTATTATAACTAAAGAAACTCCATAAATTTATAAGAAAAGTACATAAATACCATTAATGTTTATCCTAATTAAAAGTACAACTATCATACAACAAAGTAAACATGCAATAATCATTCATAAATAAAATAAAAGTTAATGGATAAATAAATACAGTTAAATTTTTATATTATAATCAGTACACTGCAATTTAAGTACAAGTTAGCAACTGTGTGCCAAATCACGGGATAATAACCTTTATTTCAATTTGCTCCTTTAAAAAATATATAGCTTTTATTTCACATAATGTGCAAAGCTCAATATTTCCAGCATTTATAACAAACTCATGAAAGGTTTATTTTCATCTTTTCAATTTCAATAATTAACATTTGTGTTTTTTGGGTACTTCAAATGAATTTTATACATTAAGTCAATAATAGGTTTGGTTTTAGGACTTCTTACAAACAATTTTAATTTGAAATTAAATTCAATTAACTTTTAAGTTCATTTTTCTGCTGAACTCAAAATCGTTAAAAATGCAAATTGCTTGAATGTGAAAAGGAGCATACAGCCGAATTTATGACTTAAAAACATTTTTAAGACAAAACCAGTGCATAGAATGATAATTGCACAGAAATTTTCAAAATTGTAGTGTTAGCAAATATTACTGAAAGAAAGCCGTACAATTGTTGATGATTAATCATAAAAGTTTATTAGAACCTCATTATAGAACTTTATTATACCTCAGAAATAAGTAAACATTTTAATTTATATATGCTTAAAAGATAAAAACTCATTTCTTTTCATTTTATCGTAAATACTAAATGTGTGTTGTTATTCATATAATTAGAATTGCCTCTATTTCTAATTGGATTCATACCAATATTTATGTTTCATGCACTATAAATCATTCAATAAGCTATATATATTAATAAAAATGCAAGAATTTTTACCGCTTTCTAAGCTTAACATTTAAATATACAATAGCAAATTCAATTTAAAATAACAAATAATTCACTTTTTAAATGTTACATCATAAATTGTAAGGAACATATATAAATAACACCAAAACAAAAATTTCTTTCAATAATGGAATGTTTTATTTCTACGAAACATTTCAATAAAATTATTTCTATGATATAGTCAGAAATTTTATACATCTTTTTAACTTATCAAATTAATTTATTTAACTTATCAATTTAATTTATTAATAGTTACTCATTTCACAGTTATTACCATATACTTTTACACATCTTAATTTAATTAAATTTCAAATTATCAAGAATAAATTATGACATCAGCTTTAAGTCCCACCCATATGATTTAACTAATACAGTACTGCATATCAATAAAAGTTTCTACACTCCTACATAATGTCATTAAAAATCTTATGTTCATATTATTTCATTAAATCTCATCTCATAGAAATTAAATTCATCAATTTGATCTCTTTTCATTTTTAATTATTATCGGTAAGAACCAAAATATTCCCGAATCATAATAATTCAGATTCATTACATATGCAGAATACAAATTAAAAAAAATAAAAATAAAAAATTGAAATGATATATTATGAAGCATACAATATACATCAAATTTATTCAATTAAAATACATGGAAAATATAAAGAATGAATTTTTAGTTAAAATAATATATATATATCATAGAAACAAACCAAAACAATTACAGGAAATGTATGAGCTTAAATTTCATGAATTATATTACTCAATTTAAATTGCACTGCAAGTTGTTTTATAAACACATAAAATAATATATTAAAAATAAAAGAATATGATGCTGTATAAGTAGCAAAACATTTTTGTCGATGTGTTTTCAAGTGTGTTTGTCATAATTTTTTAATAGACAATGTAGTTTAACATAATCTTGATGAAATATTAGAAAAATTTACATTATAATAAAAATTTAAGGTTCTTTTTTTTTTCAATATGGATCCTTTTTAAAAAAATTTTTCAGTCATTATTTTAATAAATAAAAATTATATAAAGATATTTCATAGAAGTCCCAAATTTTTTTTTTTTTTTAAATTAAGGCCACTAATTTAAAAAATTAATTTGATTAATATCTTAAACTATATTAAATTTTGTTGACAACAGTAAATAAACATGTCAAAACCCTACCTCTACCTACTTTTTAATTGTTGGAAAAATAAATGCACATAAAAAATATTTATAGACTCACTCTTCATACATGAATAAAATTATACAGATACATATTTAAAATATTATATTAATATCATATTCAAAATTTAAACTCGCAAAAAGAATTTTAATGGAGGAAAAAAAAGCAAATGCATTTTCAAGGAAAGAACCTGAATTCCTTTTTCATTACCAGGAACTAAAAATGGGTCAAGGGTGTAGGATCCGAAAAAAGAAAGTATTTTAATAAAAGAATAGTTAATGAATAAATTTTATTTACAATTTTTATCAAATGCTGATAAGCCGATACTAAAATTAACCAACTAGCTAAAGATTTTTTTTTATACAAAATTCCATTATTTCGTTAAGTGCGTATTATACTTTAAAAAAGTTATACAAACTTACTCTTTTATAAAAGAATCAAGCAAAAAATTTTTAGATAGCGTTAATAACAAAAAAAATATAAATAAATTTAATTTAAAATTCATAGTAAGTAAAAGGAAAAGGCCGAAAAAAACATTTAAAATTTCCTGCAAAAGTTTATGTAAACAAACATTTTACAGGAATAACTTACTTAGAAAAATAACGAGGATGTCACAGAAAATTATTAATTTTCCATAAAAACAGTATTTTCATTAAGTTGCATCACTAACACATTTTCGGCAATATAAGGTATGATAATAGGTATGATGTAATTGTAAGAACTAGGCTTACTACGAGCATGACCTCCTTCAATGATCATACAAAATTTTTAAAACTGAAACTAAGAGAGAAAAATAAAGATTCGTTAATATACATACTCGTTTTAAGTTCCCAAACTAAAATTTTTCAGAACATTCATCAAAGAATATTCGATTTTTAAAAATTAGATACAATAATAATCACACACATCTTTAAGATGTTGCCATTTATTGTTTACAACCGATTACGTAAAATATGAAAAGAGTTCTTTCAATGAAATTTGTGCTTAGATTTTTTTTTTCTTTTCTTTTTGTATATATAAATAGTTTTACGTTAGTAACTATTAATTTATTAAGACATAAACTACCAAGAAAATAATTCAAATAATAAAGCCTGGATCAGGGAAAAAATAAAATTTTAAAGAAAATCAATAAAAGTACTGTATTTATTGTCCCTCAGTAACGTTCAGATGTCAAAAGAAATAGTTAATAATATTCGGAAAATAATACCTGCAAATAGGGTTCCAATTTCATATAAAGCTTAAATGATTGTTTTTTAAGATTTTTGAGCCTTTATTTAATATTTATATATTAATATTTACTTTATATTAAAAGATCTAATCTTAAAATAAAACAAACCGTAAGTAATTGAAGTTATATTAATATTAGTTAATTAATTTTGTAATTCAAAATTTTGACTTTTAAAAGACCTTGAATTCATGCAAATTTTTTTACGTAAATTCTTCAAAAGAAATATATATTTTTGCAATGCACCGTTTCTGAGCAATATAGACTTTTAGTTTAAAATTGACTTTGTCCCCCCCCTCCTCCAAATCAGGATGATAAGGAAAGCTGTTTTCTTAAGGTCATTTTTACTGGAATTTGGTTTATTCTTATCTTAAAGGGAGATTCCTGAGCAACGGCTATTTGTAGAATGTTCTCTGTAATTGTTTTAATCGGGTAGTTTTACATCTTCTATCTGATCCTGCGATTATTTAGAGTGCCTTGGTTCCTAAGAACCTAAAGCTCATATCCTTGACGATTTCGGGATGCATGGAGGGAATTAGACATGATGAGTAGTTTAAGTCAGTAAAACAGACA
Organism: Caerostris extrusa; assembly: GCA_021605095.1. Classification (NCBI taxonomy): domain Eukaryota; kingdom Metazoa; phylum Arthropoda; class Arachnida; order Araneae; family Araneidae; genus Caerostris; species Caerostris extrusa. Next base: position 66,831 of record BPLR01005653.1, on the reverse strand, counting down.
AAGAAAGTCAACATTTCCATGATAAGATTATAATAAGTCAAATGGTAAATGTTTCAAAATTTTTAGTCAAAATAATAAAAATATTAAAAAAAATAATAATAATAAAAACCAAACTTGTGGACTGGTCAGGAAGGATGACAATGAATTACGATAAAACATTAAACATAACCCAAGGAAGTGTAGTGTAAGTGAAGAAGTTATTATAATTGGGAGGTCTTGAATTTCGAAATTATAAATATTTCAAGATTATTACATAAATTAGAAGAAGTTTTGAAAATAAACTTATTGACATAGGCGATATTTAGGGATTGAAGGATGTCATCATTTCTAAGGAAACACAATACGTTAGTGATCATTTGAAAAACTTATTTAGTAATACTTGTATAATTAATTCTAGTTTTTGAAAATGAGCCTCAAACCGGGTGGGCATATGTATTGGGACGCCTGTAAGCCTTGCAAATCGGTAGTTTATTTTTAATAGAAAGAAAAGAATACACCTTTATGGGAAAATATCCGTTTATTAAAAATTTATTTTCTTGATTGGCAAACTATTGAAACTTTTGATTTTGTGTTCTAGATGTTGGCGAGAACTTTTTATGTGATCTTTGTTCATACCCTATATTTTCGAGTATAATCCGAAAGTGCATTTTTTCTTCAACAGATTTACCCATAACTAATATATAAGTCCGAAATAAGTAGATAGGCTTAGATCTAAATGAATGGATGGTTGTGACAGGAGACAAAGCCATAACGTAAAGCAAAATTTTAAAAAGTAGATTTAATAACAGTGGCATTGTGGGTGAAAGGTGCATGGTTGGAGATTCTATTTGAAGTAGTAATTTGAGCTTTTAAAAGTGCAGCATCAGTAACAGAATAGATGACAGGAGGACAATTTTTTGTTTGAAGAGGACATTGAAGAAGCATTGAATGTGCTGATGATATGCATCCAGACATCCCAATGAAATGAAGTAGATTTAGTAGCGGTTGCATAATGGGTAAAATACATATGGTAGGAGATTCTATCTGAAGGACGAATAAATCGGAAATTCGGATTATGACACGAACTACGAAGGATTTATAAGTGTTTTTTTTCTTTGCATAATTTTGAGTGTTATGAATGCATAAATATTACATTCATAACACTCAAAAGTAAATAAAAAATTAAAGAAATTTTCCTTTCCATTGTTTTTTTATGATATAATTATCTATGACATTCTATTATTATTACTGGTGTACATTATGGTACTTTTTAGTTAACCAGGTGCAACATCAAATTTTCATTTTGGCGATAACGCAACAAACTATATCAACAATTTCGAAATAAAACAATTCATTTCCATAAACAAATAAGAAAAATTTAAACTATAAAAATAAAAACGTTTATGTTTAGTAATATTTGACAATTTATCGCTTGATATTAACTAAGAGCTTGAAATAACTCGTAATATAATAAATACAATAATTTAATGCTTGAAATAATTACTATTCGCTAACAGAAAGTTATCTACGTTTTTTTGCGAGATTAGTAGTATATAAGTTGACCGTAATAATTTAGCTTTAGAAAAAGCATAATAACAATTAGCTAAAAATTCTCAGCTTATACACGAGAATAAACGTACAGTAACTCAGATTTTCAATTTATTTTATTCCATTACTTAAAACTTTTTATTACTATTTAAATTTCTTAATTAATTTTTTATCGTGTACTTATTATTTTCGTAGTTCTATTGTGAATCCATCAGCATACGCACTGAGTTTTAACCGATCTTTCATTAACGTTTTAAAATCTTTCTATCACTTTAGGCTCCCTGTTACCACTAGTATAAAACATCTGGATTAAGAAGAACGAGATACATTATTGAAAGACAGATAATGCATTTTAAACTCCTTATTTAGTTCATTTCCAATATCTGATATTTGCCTCTAGTACATGCCGAAGCTTCTTCATTCCCTGCTGATTGCGAAGTTTGTAGCAAGGGTTATCGCAGTTCAAGGCTTCTTTTAGAAATACTGATTTGCGTGAACGTGTCTCATGTTATTTATATGATAAGATATTTTTATTCTTCCTGATGAGCGATCAACATAGTATTATGAACATTATTCAGGTGATTACACGAAAGTGAGCCAAATATATGAAAAATCCTATTATTTTAAGTAGTATTAAAGAACTATAACATATTAAGAATTATAGCACGGCATAAAAGAATTATGAGACCGCGATATAGCAGCCATCACGAAATAACTGTTATGCACACTTTAAAGGGCTAATTGCATTGCTTCGAAAATAAATAGATAAAAAAATGACTATCGAGTTAGCATTGTAACACCTTTAAAAATATTATCGAATATTACAGTTAAGAATGATGTAAGGTTTAATTGTTGTTAATATGTGGCCGCGAGAGGTCGCGGTTGTGACTCGTGGCTGTGGCCAATGGCTGGGACCTTGGATGTGTGGGCGAGTGTGGTAGGTTGCGGTGAGATCTTCAGACCACGAGGTGAGCGCTAGGAGCGTCAGATCAATACAGACGGTCAGGGACCGGCTCTTGGCTTTTGATATTAATACTGTTGTGGAAGAGGCACAGGGTGCCATGTGTATGAATATACTAACTGTGTAAATAAAAATTAATATGATTAGAAAGAGAGTATTTCATCCTGACACAATTAGCTGCTAGGATAGCAGCTAACAATGAGAATATTAAAAAAATTAAATGAACAGAAAAATAAAATAATTTGTATTTCTTCGGATTACCTTTTCACATTCTTTTCTTCGGATGCAATAGTAAATTGCACAGTCTTTTAAGGACTTCATCACAAATTGAAAATACAGTTCAGCAGTTACTGATTTTGATACAAAATATTGTGAAGTAATGGGCAATATGTCTTCATTAGGACACATACTATATTAACACAACACATTTGAATGCTAATATAGAATAATACTTTGATTTAAGACAATTATTTGAAAAAAATAGAGGGTTATATTTGTTGGCTTAGAGATCCTATTCTTTCTTATTTATATGCAATTTAAAACTCCGCAAGTGTAACAGAAAATCCCTATCGCATTAATTTCCTTCATGACCTTACGCGACTTCTGTTAAATTTATCATAGAACTAAATGTATTGGCGTATTTATTTATTTTTTAAATTTATTTTTAAATACTAAAATGCAACTCTGTTTCTCACTAAAATTCTCCCCGCTGATCACTCCATTGCTCCGGAACTCCCTTCACTTTCTCAAGAAAAATCAACCGAAGACAAGACACTTGAAATCCAAGATCAATGCTCAACCCCATCGAAAAACCAAGAAAACTTTATCTACGCAGACATATGTGCAAGAAAAACAACTCTCTCCGCCATTTCTACAGAATTTGTTGCAGTAAACTCTAATAGTTTCGATATCCTGCACGCCATCTTAACATTTATGCGTCAAGACGGAATCAATGGTCCCCGTCTTCTAAAAGCTTCCAGAACATCTGAAAGTCTGTCTGATACTTGAACACTATGGTGCTCTCATTTTCAAAAAGCTTTTCTTCAGCCATTTTTCCTTACCATTCTATCATCAAGTATAAAATCTTTGCTAATCCAACTGCTACACCCCAGGCATCAAACTCCTCCAAAGAGGAGTCACTCACTACCACTGATCACAAGATTCCATTAGAGATACGTAAGTGAAGAATAGATTCTGGAAATTATGGTAGCAAGCCAGTTTTGTTCTTCCTCTATGTTTTTTCCTTAAATTTAATTTATTATTTTTATTAAGATTTTTACTTAATTTAAATTTTTTTTTTTTTTTCTTCATCTAATTTAATTATTTCCTTTAAATTCTTAAACTCCTGACACTTCTATGCTATTTTTTTAACAAACTTTGTTTCTAAGTAGATGTGTGCTATCACATATGAGCTCTGGCAACTGGCGTACTCAACCTTTGAGCAAAAAATTTATTAATTCTGGAGTACTTGAGTGACCTTAAGTACCAGGAAAACTTTCATATCTTAAAGTTAATAAAAATATATTTCAAATGAATTTACGTTAGTTAAAAAAAATAGCAAAATAAAATTTAAAACAGTTAAAAAGAAACAAAAAGAAAAGTCTATGTTAATAAAACATCCCCTGATATGCTAATAATTAAAGCAAGGAGATTGTAAAAGAAAAAGCTATTGGTACAATTAGGTGCTCATTGTACCAATACAATTAGGTGCTCATAGCCTAAGCGGCCATAGCGGCCATACCATGCTGAATATACCGGTTCTCGTTAGGTCACCAAAGTCAAGCATCATTGGGCGCGGTCAGTATTTGGGTGGGTGACCACCTGGGAACACCACGTGCCGTTGGCATTCACACATTTGGGACCTGAATGGCCAGAGTGTCTAGCGGTTTGGCGCTCGGTGCCACAGGTTTCGGGTTCGAACTCCCGTATCCATGATTTGAATCCCGGAATTCGAATCCATGGATGTTTGTAATGGTTCGGAATCCACTTTAAGCCGTAGGTCCCGGTCTCCTAAGACTATAAGAACGTCACGGAGCCAAAGTCAGACTTCTACCTGTGGGGGTGCTCCATTACAACAGAAGCTGCTTCCTTCCCCTTCAATCATGAGTGCTGTATGGGCTCGTGGGCCTGGCCAGCCAAGTGGGATAAGAAACTACAAACAGGTGCTCATTACTGCTGCAAAGGATTTCAGCATTATTTGATCCACTTATTCATTATTTCTTTTTGTTGTCCTTGTGACCGTTGGATGGCGCCACGATTGTTGTAGTGCTATTGCATTAGAAAGTTAGTTCAGTTATTTTTAAATATTAAATAAACGAGCAAAATGGAAAGATAAAATTAATTGCTTTTTAAGTTTAAATGATGGCCCCAAATTTAGTTTAAGTAATAATAATATTTTTAAAAAGTTAAACCCCAAAGATAGCAAATCTGATTCACAAGAATTAATAGACACGCAAATTCCAGGTAAGATCCTAAAACCTCTCGGCTGTTAAGTATTTACAACTCTGATGGGCTGAGTGTAAATTTCTCGCGCTCATTAAAGTATGTAAATGATTCAAATCATAAATGGCACGAGATATTTCTCTGCAACTTTCTACACCTGGATGTCAAACAAATATTTGTCCAATCGTTTCGTTGCAGATCTGAGAGCATTTTGCATTAAAATTTTTTTCTATTTTCTTTGTGAAATGGTGGTTAATATAATAGAGGAAGTTATCCTCCGGGTTAAAACTTTTAATGAATTCCCGCCATCTGGTGTTTGTGAGTTTCGAAATTTCTTTTTTTATTTTATTTTGTAGAATGCTTAAATTATTTTTTCTGTGGAGGACGTCTAGTTTCTTGCCATCTTTTCTTTTATGCTACTTTTTTGCTATTGATGAGATGTCTGTTCTATTTTCTCTGTGAGCTTATGGTGAATATGGCTGGCAGGTTGAATGAAGAAGATATAGCTTAGTTTAAAAATTAAGTGCTGAGTCAATATCACAAGAGTTGTTTATTTTAGGATTTACCGGAATAATTGAGGAGAAGTTATCATGAAATTTGGTCCAGTTGATGGTGGTTAAGCTTCGGAAATGAGATCGTAAAAGAGAGTTGTACTTAAAGGAAAAGATAATTGGATTATGGTCGCTTGAAAGATCATTGATAGAATTTGCAATCCCAGAATTGCAATTTTTGGTAAATGCAATATCCAGAGTTTAATCTGTGTTGTAAGAAGTTGAGAAATAAGTTGGATAAGCTGGAGTTATAATGGCTAAACTATTGGGGTTCTCCCAGTAGTAGAATAGGTTGTCACTGGTGCTGTGCAGTTCATTTTACAAGTCGAGTGCTTGCAGTTGTAGTCTCATAGAAAAAAAATAATTCTGGAATTGCAGTTGATGAATTTGTCCACTTCCGAAGTTGAGATTTTAACAACTAGAGGGCAGTAAATACTAGCTGTTGTGATTCCATTCCATTCCTAGTGGTAATAAGTATAGTTGAGTTTTTAAAGATAGTACATATTTTTTATTTCGATTTCATAAATATTCTTCTTAATGCAGACAGTGAATTAACCGCCAGATCTGTAAATATTGTAGTTTTCGATTTTGAGGGAGTCACTTGGACTTAAATATGTTTCTTGAATCACAGTTACATGGGAACCATGAAGCTGGATAAACTCCTGGAATTCATTGACTTTCACTTTAATTGATTCGCATTCCAGCTTATGCATATGATGGAATGAAGGTTAGCCAAGCTATTGGATGTTTCTAGATGATGGCGATTGAGACTGTAGACAAGACTGCTATGTTTGGGCAATGCAAAGAACCTTCTTAACAAGGGACCGAAGAATGTGAATAATGAATGATTTTCTTTTAAATTAGGTGAAATTCCTGTAGTTTTGGGGGTGATTTGGCTATTCTCGATGAAGTGAAAGCAATCTCTCCGTTTTCAAGGAGCAATTAAAAACAGATACTGATGGTCTGTTTACCTTCATTATTTCTGCCCAATAGTTGGTCTTGGAAGACGGGGAAAGACGAAGTTTGTTGGATTGCTAGGGCACCCTGAGAAATTGGAGGTATCATTGACTACACAAAGATCGGAGAAAAGAAGAGGCTACTTGGGTTTGGGCATCTTTAGCCTCGTGGAACCAAAGCAATTAATGCAGACAGAATCCCTGGTTCAGAACTTTGAGGGGGCGGAGTAAAACTGCTGACTGTTAAAACACTATGCATGACCTGCATTTTTGTTCAGAAACTCCACCTTTATTCTGAAAAAGGAAAGTGAGTTGACTGAAGATACTATTTTGATTTAAGAAAAATGGCTTAAAATAAGCGGCTAATTTCAATTTCTGGCACGATGGCGCAGTGGGGTAACGAATTCGGGTTCATATCCCTACGCAGTGGATCTTCAATTTTATTAGTTAGGAAGCCCATTGGTAATCCTTTTATAACAACTTTAAGTGTTTTCTCTTGTGGGAGAAGATAAATGTGTTATTTCAGCTTCCTCTTATCAGAAATTTCATGACAGATAGCATGGAGAACTGCAGCAAATGGAGGGGAAATTTTTAATTTGTTTCCTATACCTCTACCTCTCACTGTTTCGTTGGTTATGTGGATGAGGACCTCGAGAAATTATTACCCCTTAATTGAACTATCCACTATGATAGGGGAATATATGCCTTGTTGTTGTATGTTGATTGTTACGTCTGTTGGTCCTCGTAATCAACTTGCTTTGATTGTATGCGACACGTGATATCCTGAAAAGTTGGAAATATCAGATTCTTTGTCCGATTAGGTGTCAGCTTGGAAGAATTCTTGATATTGTGAACGGTTATCAGTGCAGTCAGGATTGCTTGAACTCTAATAATTCTCGGCGTCGTCACTTTTTTGGTAAAAGTGGTTTGTTTTTGCTTTTTGGTTTTTAAAAAAGGTTTTTGTCTACTTTAAAAATTACAATTTATATTAAATTAACAGAGATGTGAAGGTTTGGGCAAGTGCGCACAAGTCTAGGCTCGATAAAGCACAAGAAAGAACAAAACATGTCTATTCGGTACGAATATTTGAAGAAGGAATAAAGAGGAGGGATGGTTGGACAAAAAGGCAAGGGCGTACCAATTACGGAGTACCTATGCGGTATTAAGTTTTAAGAAAACTTTCGCATCATAAAGTTAATAAAATAATTACATCGAATGAAATAAGATTAATTTAAAATAATGAAATAATTTTTAAAACAGTTAAAAATAAAGAAAAAGAAAAAAAAAATTAAAATTAACAAAATATCTACTGCTATACTAGCAATTAAAGCATGGATATTGAAAAAAGCAAAATTACATTGGTATAGTTAGGTGTCCATTACTCGATGCCAGAAAAATAAATATAATAGGAAATAAAATAAATAGGAAAAAGTCCAATACATTAGAAGTAGGAAGCATCAAGGGAATTCGGCATTGCTCGATCCACATACTCATTTCTTTTTTGTTGCTCTGGTAACCACTAGATGGCGCCACGGTAGTTATTGAATTAGAAAGTTAATACAACATTTGTAAATATAAACTAATAACATTAAAAGTTAAAATAAACTGCTATTGAAATTTAGATTTAAACGATAGTCAGACATTTGATTTAATTAAGTGCACATCGTAGGAATAATGAAATTTAGACAAATTAAAACCCAAAATTTGCATTTCAGATTCACAAATATGGACAGCGATGCAAGTATCGGGGTTAGATCGTGACCTGACCTGATCCGATGATTGATCCCTCGATGATCGAGCCAGCAGAGTTCAAGAAACAATCGAATTAAGCATCATAAATGGCATGAGGCCTGTTTCTGGAACTTGCTATACCTGGATGATAGACAAGCATTTCTCAATTTTATTCGCTGCGGATCGCAGGGCATTTTGGTTGAAAAGATGTTGAAATTTTGAATAAATGATCCATTATAGATCGAAATAGAAATCTCTATGGATTTGTTTTTCTGCGAACAAAACTACGGTACGATTACAATTCTGGCTATGTGTTTATTTTGAAAAACTTGCAATTTCCTTAAAATTTTGATCCATGTGGAAGCCCAAATATGAATGACAACCCTATAAAAAAGAATTTATTTGTAAAGCAGAAGCTTGTGTCTGATTGCTAGCCGGCTCTCTCGAGTAGATATCTGCTGGCAGCAATTGCTTTTAGAAATATGGATTTGTTTTGGTGTCGCTCTGCGGTAACTTTGTGCGCACTTTAGGTAATTAGACAGTAACCTACACAGTTTAACGTGGATTCCGAACCGCACATGAACATCCATGGTAGGATTAAAAATCTGTAGCCTGCGGTACCAAAGACCAGAGTTCTAACCATTTGGCCATCAGGCCACTATTCAATATTCAAGTTACTATTCAATATTCAAGTTACTATTCAATATTCAAGCTACTATTCAATATTCAAGTTACTATTCAATTTTGCATCAATAACTGAGCCTAGGTACTTATATTCAGAAACCTAGAGCGACGGACTGGCTAAAAATGGGGACATTGTCAATATTTCGCTTCCGGATAAATAGAAGGCACTATTTATTAAATATAATATTTTTCGCATTTTGAAAAAATAAATAATAAATAAAAAATAAAATATTTAAGCTAAATAGTTCTCGCGTTTTGGCCCTCATAAAAATGATCTACTTCACATTAATTTTGTTAATAATTAAAAAATATTTTTTTCATACAAAGTTTAAATTGTCTACTTTATCTTTATATATATAATTCTCCTGTGCGTGAGTTTGTCACTGAATTCCTTCTAAACTGCTGGGCCGATTTTGAAGAAATTTTTTGTGTGAGTCCCTGGATGGTTTTGATTCACAATTGGACCCTGTAGATGGCGTTGCAATCAGGTTCTAGGTTATTTTTTAAAGATTTTCGCATATCACCAACACACCCCCTCCTCAATATTTGAACCCTAACTATCAATTATATGTTGCGTGTTCTGTTGGCAAACCATCACGTTTGTTCATTTATACACCTCAGGGATTGACGAAAAACATTGTTCATCAACTGGCATTAAGATAAAAACAAAGCAGGGAGAATGCTTTTATGCTATATATCAACTTCTATACCGCCATATATCAACTTCTATACCGTTCAACCAATCGCTATGAAAATTGGTAATAATGTGTATTCGAGTATGGAAAATAGGTTCGCTCTAGCCACTTTATCGTTACCTGCCACCAGATGGTGCTGCAGCATTTCATCTTATATGCCGTTCAAACGATATCCATGAAAATTAGTATGCACATATATGGGAACATGGAGAATATATTCGCGATATGTAATTTTCTACAATGCATTTTTTTTTATTTTTTTTTTGGCAGGACAACGAATGCCGGGTTCTGCTAATATTAAATAAAATTGGAATTATTATTTAGAATATTCATATCTTTATCTAGTATTTATTTATATAATTAAAATATATGACTAGTTCAAGCAAGCCTATTCCGTCACAGATTTGCAAATTAATTTTAAAAAAATGTTATACTATTAAAAATATTGTGAAATAATTAATCTGGGAAATTCAACAGGAACCAAATAGGGTATGAAATTAATAATAAATTAACCCAATCTATAACAACTAATTAAAAAATGTTCTTAAAAATCCGTGGATATCCAATCAAATACTAAAAATTGTTTAAAGAGCAGTTCTAAGTGTTCTATTAAATAGTTCTTATGTGAAAAAGTTCGCTAATACCATTCATCGTTTCATCATGTACATTGTTTTAAATAATTATAAAAAAATTGTTCCAAATAATTATAAAAAAAAATAAATAAATGTATATAAAATGCAAAATTCATACATACTAAATTGTTTCAAAGCAGTAAATTTTCATTATTTATTTCAATAATTTTTTATTTTATCTAAGAATTTACGTAAAAAATATGCTGATGCCAAAAATTTTTTATAAAGTATAATGTAATCTAAATTCTATGTAATCTAAATTCGATTTACTGTCTTGTTAAAAATCTGTTGTGGAATCGGCTGACAGGTGAAAAAAATCGGCTGACATAAAAAAAAAAATATCTTTTGCTTTTATAAACTTTTTCTGAATTAAAATTAGATGTTTCTTTTATGATAACAAAGATAAAAATAAAATAGATAAAATATATTTCTAATTTTTTATTAATAAAAATATAAAAAAATGACACAACAACAATTTATGACATCACACGCTCAAAATAACATTACATATACTGATAATTTATCTATGATCATTCAACACATATAAATATGAAAACTAAATTTCCTTTTTTTAAATACTTAATTATTATTTAAGTACTTAACACAAATGCTGACATTAAAAAAATAACATTAGATACAAAATGACGTAAATTGAATATAAAAAGAAATTCATCATTTTTGTTTTACATATGTCGACATAATTTAATAACTGATAAATGGATTGATGATAAGCGTTGATGCTTTACTCTTTTCAAATTTAAATCGTAAGAGCATCAAGATTGAAATTTGGAAAATTCGTCATAAGAGGTATTGGGAGTATATTTTTTATATTGTCTTTTAAAGCAAAGTACATAGATGTGCAGAATTTTTATTAAAAACTGTTTATTCGATTGCAACTTGCAAAAGAGTATACTATGGCAAAATTATCATTTCAAATACGTCTTTGTTTTCAATAAATGATTGCGAAATATAGCGGACATCTACAGGGTTTAAAAAAACTTCATGAAAAATTGGAACAAACGCCATGAAAATATATACTCAAGTGTGATATGTAACTTTCGTTAAAAAAAAAGTAGACTCAGTGAAGACTGTGTCAGATTGTCTCGCATCTAATCGACTTTAATCCGTGTTTTTCCCCATGCAATTGGGATGCGGTTTTCCTCAAGGAAGAAGTTGTTGTCAGGTTATAAAGTTGACTTTTCTTTTAAAGGATATTTATAAATCACGATGACATAAATCCAACCTTTAAATATCATCTATTGTAAGATTAAGAACTAAAAATAATAATAATACAAGACTTGACTTGTTATCCAAGGCCCTTCTAATAACTTCGTAGTGGTATCCAAGGCCCTTCTAATAACACCATCCACAGGAAAATCTTGTATCTGAATGAAATTTCTAGCAATAACTGGTAAAGTTGACTATCAGCCACTAAGATGCTTAACAATACTTTTTCATGAAAAGTGGCATTTGCTGTTAAATAGAAAAGCAGCGATCTATCAATACGACCAATGCCAAACCCTATAGTGATTAAGAATTTCCTAGAAGAATTCACCTGTGAAACTATGCTCCTTTCCTCCTGACCTTTCTCCAACCGATTGCCCCTATTTAAAAGCTTACAGAATCATTTTGCAGAATTTTTGCTGAGTTCAAGAGAAGAAATGAAAATGGATTTTTTTATTTAAGGAGGAAAAAAATCAAATAAATACACTTAAAATAACACCAACTAAAAGCATAAGAGAAATTATTGATAAAATATGGACACAGAAAAATAATAATAGTAGTAATTGTTAATATGTAGTAATTGTTGAACTCCATAATAGTAATTGATGGATGCATTCAAATATAAATTTTATTTTACTATTGCAGTTCGAATGTTTGTTTATAATATTGTTTTTACCTTTTTTTACCAATGATTATCCATGAGTTTGATAACAAGTTACAATAACATATATATTTAAAAACAATGCCTGCATATTTTTTATATTTTTGAAAATGAAACATATTTTATTAGTTATTTAAAATATGCATACATTTGTGAGAGCTTCTTTCCCTTTCATATCTTACAACAAAATTATAAGAAGTTATAACTAAAAAAAAAAATAGTACAAAAAAAAGAAAAAAAAAGAAATTAGTTTTTACTACAGAGTTTTATCATATTAATGAGATTTTCACCATATGGATGCAATATATTTTAGCTTGATTGAAATAATGATAATAATTAAAAATTTCACGAAAAAAACTATGTATTTTAACAAACACAACCATTTATACATTTATCTCATTCAAGGCAAAAATATATATAAAAATATTTTTTTGTGGTATTTTTTTTTTTTTACCATCAAATATGGCCCTGCTTTCCTTTCCATAAAATGTGAAACAGTACTTTATTTACCATGAAATAGTTCGATAAATTTATAGTTAACTCAATAATTAAATTAAATGAAAAAAATCACTAAAATTGTTTACAAATTTTAAACATGAGCATTGATATTTTAATTTGTTTTTATCTACTACTACATAAAAATTAAATATATTTCATAAATAAACACATATTATTAAAAATAATGCATTATATAATTCTTTTAAAAAATATGTGACATTTTGGCCGCTCGGTCGATAGTTCTTGCAGCAACAACATGAAATTGAACTTAATCGCAACCCGCGTGCAAATAAATTGATTGTGCTTTCTCCGCCAATTGATGTCAAACGTAAATAAGATTAACAACACACACGCACACACAAATTACGTTAAAATATATATTTTTGCAAATGCTCATAAATCTTTCTTGTCGGAAGACTTTCCGTTGCATTCTTCAGCCTTGACTGCGTTGTAACCATTCTTGCGCTGGTGGTGTACAGTGCCATTTGTTTGTGTGCAGTACCATTTACACTGTGACCGTTTGCTTTCACCACGGTTGTACCATTCTGTGTGGCAGACGCTTGCAGGGCTGCTTTCTTCTGCTTGTTGTAGGTGTGGCGGTAGAAGTTCATGAACATGGCCATGAACAAGATAGCGTGGAACATGATGGCGTAAGCGAATCCTTTATGGTAGCCGCAGTCGTAGAATAAAGGAATCATGGAATGGGCGAAAGCGATAACGAATTGTACCTGAAAATAAAAAAAAAAGTCGCTATTAATTCAAATTAAAAATGAATTTTTAAAATAAATTTAGCATGAACTTATCCGATAAGTAGTTATTTCACTTTATTCTAATGTGCACGGTTTACATTAAAAAAACTTTTCATTGATTTTAATATGGAATACGTTTTTTAGCGAGAACACGTCCGAAAGTCAATAATTTATTGCGATGCTATTACTTATTTAAATTTATAACTGTCATTATTAATTAGAGGGGCCTGATGGCTGAGTGACTAGCGATCTGACGCTCGGAGCCACAGGATTCGGTACCGGCTGTGCCATAGATGTTTGAGAGTGGAGATTTATTTTAAACCGTAAGGTTTCTAATAGAACTGTGAACTACTAACAGGTGGTTGGGCATTTCGAATATGATGAGATTTTTTCTTTTCACAGAAAAGTAAGGTTGAAGCTCTTACGCTCTACAAATATTAGACGACCTACTGATTAATTGGATTCCGAACTTCACTAAAAACACCCATGGCACACTGCGGCGCTGAGCGCCAGGCACTTGGCCAGGTCTCGAAAAAGAACCCTTTTACTTTTTGTAATATACAAAGCAGAGAATGATTTTTTCACCTTTGTTATTAATAAACTAAAATTATTTTTTAAAATATGAGCATTTATTTCGTAATTTCAGCTTTTTACAAAAAATCTTAACAAATTACAGAATTTAGCTTCTATTTCCTCAATGAAAATATAAAAAATATTAGTGATGAAAAAATAAAGATTTGAAATTAAAAGCCATATATAATAGTTACAAGCTTTGACTTCAAAATACATATTGAATATTAAAATAAAAGAAATAAATAACTTATAATTATTTTAAAACAAAATCTACTTTCATTTTTAAAATACGTCCAAAACCCAAAATTTGTAAGTATACTTTCCTGCCAAAGATTATAATAAAATGAAATAAATAATAATAAAATTCAAATTTAAAACAAAATATAACTGCATATTTTATATTTATACATAACTATATATATTAAATGATATTTATTAATAATAGTATTTAAAAAATAATATTGCAATATTTAAATAAGGAGTAGTAATTGCTGGGACCAACGTCTAGGATTACTTAGAGATTGACAATTGAATTGAAAATTTATAATTCTATTTTTGTAGAATAGTACAATTGATACGTTTAAAACACTTCGTATAGTATTTAAAATTACACAATTCTACTAATTTATTAAAACTTCAAATTTTTTCGTTGAAAACCTTCTACAGGACATCATTATTCCATGGAATTTAATCCAGGAAACATTGCCCTAAAGGTTTATGCTAATATGAGCAAATTAACGAAGACAAATTATTAATTTCTACTTTCCTTATAACGGGGTCACGAAATTGATCCAAAATGATGCAAATAATCTATAATTATTAAAAAGAAATCACTTTGAAAAAAAAAAAAAATTGCGGTTCTTTTTGCAGAAGCCGCAATGAGAATCATTTAAAGGCCAAAGTTATCAAGCGGAGGACATGCTTCAGGCATCGTGGCGTTAATCTTGCTAATCTTGACCTTTTGTGAAAAAACCGCCGAGTTTTTATAGGAACATCAGGGTGTTTTCACGCGGAAAATAGCAAAATCTGTTTCTTTATACCATAAATATAAAGTGAATTAACCACAAAAAAGCGATTGCGGGCAGTTCTTTACAAGAAAGTATTACAATGAAAACCCAGGTTGAAAACCGCTATTTTTTATGGTCAAGGCCACTATGTGATGTTCTTGCACGACTGTAGATTGATTGACATTTGATTATCTTTTATATTCATGAACAATTTTCATTCATAAATAAAAAAGGGAAGGGTTGAATATATATATTGTTGAATAATATTGTTAAAGGTTAAAGGGAAATAGCAGCATGGCAGGCGAAACAGAAAAGACCAGAAAAGCTTTCTGTATAAAAGTTATAAAACCTTTTTTTTTTTATATACAAAATAAATAAATAAAATAAAATAAAATAATTTAATTATTGGGAAAACATTGCTATTGCTCAATGAAAGCCAAACGAGACTCTAATTGACGTATTTCTTGTATGGTAGTTTCAATAATTGAAAAAAAAAAAGTTATTCATTTAAAGCGAGATAAATGTATTATTTTATGTTCTTGCTTTAAAAACTAATCATTAAATTTTTAGTTTTTCCTCTTATTAAATAGTTTTCATCTCTTTCAGCGTACTGTAATGAAATAACGGAAATGGTAATAATTATTAACACATTACCATTATTATTTACATTCTATTTGAATAGAATAATGGTAATCGTAACGATGATAAACAAATTACCATTATTATTTACATTGTATTTGAATGGAATAATGGTAATTGTAATGGTGGCAAACAAATATTACCATTATTATTTACATTGTATTTGAATGGAATAATGGCAATCACAATGATGGTAAAGCAAATTACCATTATTTCTTTCAGTGAATTTTTAATGAATGTAATTTTAGAATAATTTTATTTTTAATAAATTTTCTCTTTTATAAAACATGAGCTGAATTACCTAGAAGCGAACTGTAAATGAGTGTTAATTTAAGAATAAATAATTGTATTCTGAATTATTAAGTGAATAATTTTAAAAAATTAAAATTATCTAGCAATTTGACAGCAAAAAGAATTTACATTTGCAGCATGGAGTATAATTTGTCTAATTTTTCTCAAAGATCGATTACTCGATGATATTTCAGTAAATGTAATTACGAAAGTAAAGAATTTTTTAGTTAAAATGTTTGGCAACATTTTCAAATATGAATTAGAACGCTCAAAGAGCAATGACGCCATTTTTTTTTTTTTTTTTTTTAATTTTCTTGCAAACGATTTTTAAACTAAATTGTTTGAAATCGCAATTTAATAATAATGAAATAAACTTTTTATTTAATTAAAAATGTTAATTAATAATTGAAAGATTTAGCAAATAATATACGATCTATAGCGAAATTATGTAAAAATATAGTAGCATCATGATCTTGGATTTTTTTTTCTAGTTTATAGTTTCTTGAACATAATTAAAAGCTGATCAGGAAATTTTAATCACCGAAATGGTAATTTGATAACGAGATAATTATAAATCTCATTGGTTTCATTGTTGTAATGTTTGTTTAAATTTTCATTATATATAGAAATAATTTTTAAAAAATGATTAAGCATAAATATACCTCAGTGTTTTGAAGAAAATGATTTTATATTATGTAGCAATAATATAACAAGTTTGTGGATTTGAAAATCACAATGGATGAGTTTAAGCGTAGATAAGTCGATAACTATCTTTAGCAGATGCTTAGAAATGTATTTTATTTATTTCCATTGTATCTTCGATAACTATCTAATAACTTTCTCCCTTATGTGTATCAGTAGAGTATAAGATCTTAAACGACGATTTTCACTGTTTTTGTGGGTTGATTTTAATGAAAAAAAAAAATCGGTACACTTGGTTGACATGCATACCAAACAAGATTAATTTTCAAGGAGCAAAAATTCCAGGAACGCTGATTTTGTTTTAATAATAAGAACACGGCATCATCACAGAAAAGTTTCCTGATTTTGAAATAACTCATTTTCGGAAATGCATCTAGATTGAGAAGTAAATCGAATGCAATATTTTTTAAATATAGGTTAAGAAAAAAATTTAGTTGGTGATATTCTAGTAATATTTCATTTTTCCAAAAGGCACTAAGTAAATGAGAAAACAATATTGGTCAATTAATTTTCAAAATATTCATGAAAACTGTGCCTGCAACATATGCATTTTCAATATGCAATATATTTGACACGGTCCAGTAGTAAAGTGTTATCATTTTTATTCACTTTTGATCATTTTCTTTTTGCCGAAATCTAGATCTTACTTTTGCCATATGTTAGTTAAATTAAATATTTATGTTTAATCAGACATTTCGTTATTTTCGATAAAGATTTACTTTGGAAAATTGATAAAAGTTAAAATAAGAATTCGAGATTTAAAATTATCGTGCAGGATCAGTATTTTTAAAATAAATACTTAATTTAGCAGTAATATTTAATACCTAAAAGTAATAAATGTGACCTGTATAATTACAATAAATAAATACATAATTAAATAAGTAAAAGCAATTCATTTCGTATATTTACGAGAATCACAAAAAATGTATTCTAATTTTCTTTGCCTTTCAAAATTAAAATGGAACATTTTTTTTTACGAACGATAATTATTTTGATAATGCAAAATTCCTTAAACGAATTTTTTATGCTATAATTTCTTTACTCTTTCGAATTTCTTTATTATATTACACAGTCCAGTCGCATTAATGTGACCACCTGCCAAAGTCAGAATAACCACCTTTGGCAGAGCCTGCGAAACGTGCAGGAAGAGAATCAATTAGGTTTCTGAAGGTGTTCACTGGGATGTTGAGCCACGCCGCCTCCAGTGAACCATATTCATATAATTATCCAGTGAAAGTAAGTGGTGGTCACATTAATGTGACTGACTGTGTATTATTCTTATTTATTCTTTATTCTATTATGATGCTCCTACATATATTTACGACATGCATTTACTACAAAATATAAATTTAAAAATTGCAAATTTTTTTATTTTTTATTATTTATTAATGGTTTTAAAAAGCTTCAGAATTCAAATTTGCCCGACTCGTAGCACAGTGGTAAAGTGCATAGCTAATATGCAGGAGAGCTCAGATACGAATTCGCTGGTGGCGTCAGTTATAGTCAATTGATTAAAAAACGAGGAGGTTCAATGGAGACTGTGACAACGAGCATAGAGCGTCTCGCATCGATAGTTAGGGTGCCTCGAGGGAGTTTTTAGGGTTTTCTATCATACGGCCTGAAAATGGGGGCAGTTACGTTTAGAAATATCCCGAAGATAGTACCCTCTCTTGTCGATGGAATGTTCGGGGCATACATAAATACACAAAGCTCCCGACACTTTAAAAAAATGTCTTAGCTAATAATTGAGTAGATTCAAAAGCATAAATTACTATCAATAATCGTAATTAGAGAACCTAATATTAAAAATCCCCACATGAATTTATATGTAACAGATAAAGGAAATAAAAACCTTTTCTATATTACTATATCCAATCAATGGTATAGCCAAAGTTATATATGACTATACCTTATATGAATACCATCTATGACTTAGGAGAAATTGTTTATTCCTGATAAATAATATGTTATTTCTTTTTTTCATTTTGATTCCATAATTTAACAGCAGTTGTTCTGTGAACTTTCTCATTACGACTTCCATTCTTAAATTTTTCGTTTTCATTTTTAAAAAGTGGCACAATTACTATTTGCAAAAATCGTATCATACAAAAAAAGCATTTACCATTTGCAAAATAGTGAGGTATTTCTTCCACCAGAGATACTTCCTCATTCCGGGTCCTAGAGCAGCCAGACAGTAGTACGAATACATGATGGTATGTACAAAGCAATTGATGAGAGGAAAAACGCATTGTTTCCACCTGAAACAAAAATATAGCATTAAAGTGGGTTGCGTAAACTAGTCAGGATTTCTTTGATTTAAAATGAGCTCAGTTCAAAGCCAGGAAAGCGAAGCCAGACATGAATAAGCACGATAAACCCATTGATTATAACCTTTTTCTGAGATGCTATTCCAAATTTCTAGGAGCCAACAATTTACCGAAGTAAAAGTCCTATTGTTGTTGTTTCCAAATGCCGAGAGCATTTTGACTTATGCTACTTATCATTAGAACAGCAGAGATGTAACAGATTCAGCATAACCAGGGTGAACTATTATGGGGAGGGCTACTGCACTGCATTCCCATTTTCTCATTACAGTTTTAAATTAACAACTCCAGGGATGACGTTTAGGGGATTCACTCTTTCTTCTTCTTCTCCTCAAAGATACGAAAAGACGTTCTGGTCAACAGATTTAATATGGCCCTCCCAAGAAAAATCACTGAGTAATCCTACAAGATTCGTAAACTCATGAGTTAATATTTAAAAGAATAAGCGCATTGGGAAAATATATTTAAAATGGTTTATTCAATTGTTCATAATATAGTAGAGCATATTACTAATATAAGTTTCAAAGGCCTCGTCCATTCTTTTTTGCCCTACTCGTTGCTCAGTGGCAGGAATTTTCCGTTTCCTCCCATACGGTACGCAAATGCTGGGTAGTTTCCCTAAAAGTCATCCCGAAAGGCACTATCCTCCTTCTTCAGCATCACGGAGCTAAGTCAGATTAATACCTACGAATGTTCCCTCACAACAGAAGTTGTCCCCAAGAGAACACACAGGTTCATGGACTTGGTCTAGATGTTGCTGTCGAGCAAGTGGGATAAGAAACAGTTTTAAAGGCTGTTGAGGTTTGGTGAGCAGTATATTGTATTTTCTAACTAGAGGAAGCAAATTCGAAATCCAACAAGCAAAGTCGAATTGAAAGCTTCCGATTCTATACCGGTGATTAGCATCATAAATCCGTAAGCCGGAAAGAAATTTTGCTATGCTTGAGGTGGAAGATAAAGACGATATAAATTCCCAGATTTCATTCCTGGGAATGTTTGTTCAAAATTATGGCCAAAATATAGATACAGTGTAAAAAAGTCCTCCTGGATAATGTTGAATCTGCTCCTTTCGCTCTTTATAAGTGACTATTTTCAACAACAATATTGTAGTTGATGTTAAGATTTTAACGCCAAATAGTAAATAATAACAGTATATTTTTTAAATACATGGAGAAGTAATTTAGGTTGAGTAATTTCTTGGTCATAACTAATTATTTTCCTGAAATATTTTTAAAAATTTTTATTAGTATATATTAATAAAATTTTATTTATATCTCAATTGTTTTTAAATAAGTACACGTAAATCAGTGCTCAAATAAATTGTCTTACTTAAAATGTGAAAAATTTATATCGATAGAAAATTGAATATGATTTAAAATAATTACAAGACTAATTTTGGAAAAATTAAAGCCCAAAATATATGAAAAGAAAAACAAGGAATTTCCATGAAATTATGAATGTAAAGCGTCTCATTTCCTGAAAACATTACACTAAAATTAAACATTAAACTCAAAATAATTTGTGGTTTTTATTTTGACTATTCTTTACCTGTAATTTCCTTAATTTTTTTCTTAATGCAATTAAGCTTTTCGAGAAATAGTTATTCTAAATTAGTTACTCCTTCCTTAGTTATTATTATCTTTCCTACTTGTTATTGTTTTACGGAAAGATTTGCTGCAAAATGTGTAAAAACCCAGGTGTTATTTATTCTTTATGTAAAAATTTTTAATCTATAATAGTGTTTTTTATAGTAAAACGTGAAATACATATATAGATTGAGGAACTTGCATTTCTACTTAAATTAGAAATGGCAAAAATTAAATAATTTTAAAACCAGTTCTACAATGCAAAAAATTAAAGATTTGAATGCCAGTATTGACGTAGGAGTTGATTTCATGAGAGGCATCAGATTTCTAAGTAAGTAAACGATCTGGTATGCAAAACTTAAGCAACGACTATTATTTTTTTTTTTTACGTAATTATTTGGGAGACATGAAATTCAGAAAACAGAACTAGCATTGTGTACTTAAAAGATTAATAAAGTGTACTAAAGCAAAAACGAATATAAAATGTACAGCATGCAGTAAAATATAATGAAATATCGATGTTTTCATCAATGAATAGCGTTGATGCAAATACTTACGTCCAAGAGGTTGTAAAACTAACAGATGATCCTTAGTATGGAATATCGTATCATATCCCTTAACTGCAATGTTTGCTCGGAACCGTCTCTTCCTACTCAGCAACAGATTATTCAACAGTTGTTGAAATAAGAGAATCGTTGGATGTTCTCCAGAGGATAGGATCGCCTCTCTAATAAGTCCCGCAGCCTGATGGACAATTGGCTTGCGCTCTGGCCTTTGGTACCACAGGCTTCAAGTTCGAATCTTGTCGGTGGCAGGGATGTTAGTAAGTGGTTCGAATCTACGTTAAACTGTAGGTTCTAGTCTGATTAGCCTAAAGTGTGCAAATAAATGACCGTAGAGTGTGCGTGAAGTGTGCAAATAAACACCCCCTGACTCAAACCCCAATGAATCCCACACATGATCTATGGGATTCAAATAAAAGGAGTACTTTCACAAGTTTATTCAAATCAAACCTCCACTTTTTAGATATTTTTTCTGCACCAATAGTACTTCTGAACAAACTCATGTGAGGGGGAATCAATTGCTGACAATAGAAACAACTGGCGACAGTACATCTATCGAGAATTTAAAGTTCGGCTCATCCATTCATCACAATGCCTCCCTAGATGAGAGATCCAAGATCATTGTGATGGACCTTTTCCTTGATGATAGTGAAATAAAAACCATGTTCTTATCTCTCTTCATGTTAATTGGTATTAAGGATCGCTTATGGCATCGATAATAACTTTCATTTTTAAAGGACTCAAAATCGATGAGATACCCAGTCTTTGTGTTCTTAATATCATTATCATCATTGGGCAGCTGTTATTGGGATGCAGCGTTTAGGACGACAGGCGAATAGGTCCCTTTTATGAAGGCATCTGACCACAATAAAGATATATTGTTGTCCCCATGAAGTGCAGTTGCCAAGTAATATTGCCAGCTGACTGATATTGACATCTTTTTTGCAGGACATATATTGGTCATCCGTTGGATTCTTGCAGCTGTACTTATGGTTTAGAAGACTTTTCTTTGGAATATGCCTGTAACACTATGCAATCTCTTCTAGCTTGCTGATCTTTCAACCACCAGATGAATTCTGTTAATCATCCAGATGAGTTTTTCAGACCATATTGCTCGTCCAGATAATTCTTCTGGCTATACTTACTTCAGATGTTGAAGGTCATCGAATAAGATGCAGAAAATGTCCAAAAGCGTCTTTCGTTCTTCTTTTTATTGCAATCTTACAATGCTCGCGCTGATTGACTCGTGATGTCTTGTTCTTCATGTTTGCATATGAATCTCCGGTTTATTGAATGAGGGGTTCATTGTATTGATCGCGACAAGTCCTTTTCTACAATTTTATGGCCGTATGTTTAAAAATTAGACCATTGCTTAAGTTTTGAATACCAAAGTCTATTTAAATACTTTAATGGCCAAATTGACCAGACTTCTTAGTAATATTGAAGTTGTATAAATTTTAAATTTTATTGAGTACTTAAATTAAGAGTTGAATTAGTTTTTTCTGTGACAAAATTCTCGCTCAACAATATATCAGAAACTCGAAGAAGATTATTTCAAAATAATTCTCAGCAAAGGTGAAAAAAAAACCCATTAGTTTTAGTACTTGAAAAAGTAGTTATAGTAGTAATATAAAAGTAGATATAGTAGTTATAGTAATTATAGTAGAAAAACATAGGCTCATTTATATGAATATGGCTCATTTTAGTCCATAAATCGAATATGGCTAAATTAGTCAATAAATCGAATATGGATCATTTAGTCGATAAATCCAATATGACTCATTAAGCCGATAAATAATATGGCCCTTTTAATCGATATATGGCCCAATTAGTCACATCAAATATGACTCACTTAGATGATAAATCGTATATGGCTTAGTCGATAAATCGAATATGGCCCATTTAGTCGATAGATGGGATGTGGCTCATTTAGTCAATAAATCGAATATCAAATATGGCTTTATACGTATTTAGTCGGTAAATCGAATATGGTTTTATAGATATTTAGTCGATAAATCGAATATGGCTTATGATGTCGCTAGTGTTAAAAATTATTCTAATTATTAATCGATTCCGTATGTTGCCATACTAGTTTCTACGCAACAAACATGAAATTTCATGCCGCATTTTTTTTTTCTTCCTCGTCGGTTCGCTCACTGCTCGAAGGTCACTTCCGCCCAATGAAGGGAGACTCACCTGCGCCGAATTTCATGCCGATCCATATTCCCCAAGCGACCAATGAATGGTGGATGACATGCAAAAGCAGATATGTGAGTGAACTTCTTGCGCAGCACGAAGAAAATCTGAAACAAAGAAAGCACACATGAGTCACAATGTTCACTTAAATCTGTGCAAATGTAAATCTTTTCGTGACATTAATTTTTTAATCCTTTTTTAAGGCTTATATGAAGTTGCAATTAAAGTTTTGTTCGTTTTTTTGATTGAAATAAAACTGAAAACTGAGATAAAAATATTATTTATATAATCATCAACATACCCCTCTATATCACTGACATCTTTCCGTCAGCTTTTTGTATGCCTTTTTTTTTTATATATATATATATATATAATTCGTATGTTTTTTTCTTTTTTTTTTTTTTTTCTTTTATAAAAGAATCTAGTTTCATTTCAGCTTCTTTTCTTAAAGATATCCTGATTCCTGTAAAGTGATTATTCTCTAAATTTTTGAAAATTCGGCTTTCTGTTGCAACAAGCTTACTAGAATAGGAAGGGAAAAGCATGATGCATCGAATTCTTCCATGAGACACTTAAATTTTAATAAAATCGCCCGCAAAACAATGCCAGCCAATCGGAATTCCGGTCTTCCTCAAGCTGAAGCTTTTAATTGGCTGGTATTGTGAGTTGAGAGCTTTTTATTGGCTGATATTGAGAGTTGAGAACTTTTTATTGGCTGATATTGGCGTGAAATTTTAATATCCGGTAGAAATCCACCTTTGCTCACTCTTGCAGCATGGGGTTTGGCATTATCATACCACAAGATCACTTATCTTCTGTTTATGAATGAAGGCCGTCTGCAAAAATGTTTTTAAGTGTCTTAATTATAGATAATTAACTTCAGTTGTTACTATTTGACTGTTACCTAGCAGCTCATGATGAAAACAATTATTTTCATACCCCATCCTACATTCAAAAGAATCTTTTTGGCTGCAGAGCTCTTCAAGGTTGTTGGACCCTGTTTTTGGTAATTAACAACATAATAGAGGATCCTCTAATATTTAAAATCTGAATCTGCGATATCATGTCTCATAATTGTCTTTAAAAATAACGGACATAACTTTCGCTGCAATTCGATACTTAAGAAAGACATAGAAACAAATATAGTACACGATACACTACGAATTCTAATAAAAACTCTTACTATTATTCTGATTTACAATTTTTTAAAATAAACATTTTTGTGTGAGCTACTTTTATACTAATGTTTTAAATAAATAAACGATTAAAATGAAAGGAAATTAAAATTAAAAAAAACACGACCATATAAAAATCATGTTTCTTTAATGGCTATTTTTTTTTAACTGCAAGCTATATAATTATAATTAATTTATTATTTTACACGTAATTTAATTAATGTAAAAAAAGATCTGCTTTCAACAGTCTGGCAATAAAAAATTTAATAACTTCAGACAATAAAGATAATTGTATATAACAATAAATTGCAAACACTAAAGGCTTTTTTTTTTGTAATAAACACATTAAAACTCATGTTATTGTGGCGAACAGTTTGTTACATAATATTTGTTCTATGTTTTTAAATGAAATGAAATATTTTTTTCAGTATTTTTTTATTTTAATAAAAATATAAAATGAAACTATTAAAGAAAATAGGGAACAATACTCTGCGAACTGTGTGCTTGTCCCAAATGTACATTTAAACGTAGCTGTTGCAAAATCAGGAAAGTAAAAAAAAACCAATGTCTAATATTAACGGAGCTCAAGATACTAATTTAACATATTAATGTAAACAACACTTTTTTATTCAAAAGAATCAGACCATGTAATATAATATATAAAATAACAAATATAGGATCGCACTTATTCCATTTCGTAAATTTTCTTATTGAAGCGAGTAATTAGGTGATATTTTTTATCCTTACATTAATGTCATTACCTTTATTTCTGTCACACTTGGTCGATTTTACTGCTTGCTTTTGTGTGTGTTCTACGAAAATTTATATTGTCTTATTAATTTAATTAAACAAAAAAAAAAAAAATAATTTTTGAAATAATTAATATTTCTTTAATGTAATTGTGAAAAAAAAAAAAATGCGTGAACCACTTTTTATGAAAATAGTAATAATTTTTTTATATTCAATCGTTTTGATTTTCATTCGTACTTGATCATAATTCTATTAAATAAAATCTAGTAAAATGCGACATCGAAGTGTGTAGCAAGAGAATTAAAGCTTTGAACCAAGAATAAGTCATTAGATTCAAATCGTCCTTGAAATACTTCTTAATCTTGATTTTCTACAATTGCGTATTTTTCAATCTTTTTTTTTTCTATTAATACGCTTTTATTAGTTTCACCTGTATGTTTGTATGTATGTAACTGACTCTTTGGGCTCGATTTTGCTCTACTTTAAGCGATCAGATTTAATTTAAACGTTGTAGACTTATCAAGGACCGACGGCATTAAAATATTTTGATAAGTTTATTATCTCATCAGGATTAGGATCGCCAGGATGAGTGATTTTATTTTAACTTATGAAGAGCAATTTAACCCATGTAGACTGAAAGTATTCAGTTAAGACATTCAAACCTACGTGGGACAGCGGCACAACGGATCAGGAGATTCCCTGTTCGTACCGGGACCTCATTTAAATATTATAGTTTAAAAACACTAAAAAACATGCTTTTAGAGTTAATCAAACTAAAAGTAAAAAATAAATTAATAGTTTAAAAAAACTAAAAAAACACGTTTTTAGAGTTAATCAAACTAAAAAATAAAAAATAATTGTTAACATAAGAATAAAATGACTGACGAGAAAATGAATGCCACTGTTCTAAAAGCGTGGGGTGCTCGATATCAATCGTTATAATTTTTCCCTAGTTTCATTCCGAAATGCAGAGTTATAGCTTAAAAATGTCATACAAAGCACCCCACGCTTTTTTTTAGAACAGTGACATTCATTTCTCGTCAGTCATTTTATTCTTATGTTAACAATTATTTTTTACTTTTTAGTTTGATTAACTCTAAAAGCGTGTTTTTTTTTTTTTTTTAAACTATTAGTTTAATATTCAGAATTTCTACTATTTAAATTTGAGTACAACTACAGTAAAACTTCATGAATATATAACGTGACCATTTATCCCTCCGATTCAAATGGGGAATATTAAATTGAGGTAACAATATGTGTCTTCAAGAAAACACATATTTCTTTATAGTTTTCATTTATGGTATGGATTTCAAACAAGAACGAAATTCTTGGAATTTTTTTTCTTAAAGTTTCCTTACTTTCCTTTCCAACATTATTTTAGCTCGTGATCAAAAATAAGATATATTAAATAAGCATACGAAAGCTTATATGATTCTAATTATAGGTGGGGAATTATTTGAACAATTGAACTCAACGTCTTTAGCTTGAAACATTCCCAGACATTTTTGAGGTGTAATTTAGTAGAAATTAGAGAACACATGAATAATTTCTATAGCTTGGTAACAATTCATAAATTCCTCTTATATCAATATATATATCCATTTCACTTTGAATTTCCACTGACGTTGGAATTTGGTTAAATTAATACATCCAATTATTTCTTTTTTTTTTGAAGAACAAATCCACCTTTCCAAATACTCATTGCTTATTTTATAGAACTCAGGAGTTGTAATTTTCATACAGTATTGGCTTATACCACTGCAACCTCTAGAAATTTAGATCGAACTTGCTATCTTCTGACCGATTTCGTGTAAAACATATAGCCATGTTAGGTGTTACTGTAAATATTCATATATATTACATAAATTAGGAAAATTTTTTTCTTCTGAAAGCAGGAAATTTTGAAGTTCGAAATTGTGCTTGGGGGCAATGGGATAAACTGCATAAAGGGGATAAAATACATAATGTACGTTACTGTTCCTGTGTGTCACAAGTATAGGTCGTTGTTTCATCTTTCTATCTTATTTTTATGTCGATTGTGAGATTCAAATCCTCCTTGAAATACTTCTTAATTTTGCTTTTCTGTAATAGCGTATTGTTCAATCTTTTTTTATTCAGAATTTCTATTCTTCCTCTTCATCGGCGCAAAACAGCCATGTGGTGGCCAAGGCCGTCTGCCTGTTTGCAGATCTCGAGATAAGAGATGTTTTCTTTTTACGGGGTAGGGTTGTACGCCTTACGCCCTACAGATATATTAGATCGGGACCTACGGTCTACAGGGTATTCGAACCTCTTCAAACATCCATAGTACCGCCAGCACTCGACCCGAAAACCTGTGGCACCGAGTTCTAGACACCTGGCCATTCAGGCCTCAGAATTTCTACTATTTCCATATTTCATTTCCATTTGAGTACAACTACAGTAAAACTTCATGAAAAATATAAAGTGACCATTTTACCCGCCGCCTCAAAATGTAGCATTATTAACTTTAGGTAATTAATCTTTACACACATATATATATATATATATTCCTGAAAACTGGACATTTTGAAGTTTCTAAGCTATACTCGGAGACAATGGGACAAATTATTTAAAAAGCGGTACATACGGTATGGTTTCTATGTGGTCACATGTATAGATCACTGTATTATGTTTCTCTCTTTATTTATACGTCAATCTTCAAATCTTGGTATAGCAATGAATTTTTTTTTTTAAATAGACCTCAAAGTTTGGCAATATTAATAAAAATTTCGCATCTTCTAAGTTGTTGTTACAAAAATCAATTTACTGATATATATGTATGTATAAAGATATAAGCTAAATTTATATAGTTAAAATTATAAAAAAAAATTTTTCACATTTTATGTATCTATAACATTTAAATTAATATTTACCGTATCAGCAAATTCAACTATCTTCAGTAATAAGAACCACCAACCAATAGAAATCATCTGCAAAAAAAAATATACAGCGATTAATTTCATAAAATTATATTCTTTCAAAAAGCTTATTTTAATGTGGAACATGTAGCAAATGAATACATATTTAAATCTTTATTATATGTAATAAAAAAAAAAAAAATTATACCACTTGAAAAAACCCCATATTATTAACAAAAAAACAACAATTTCGATAATAAGATTACATTGTACTATAAATAAAATTATATTTAAAAACATCGTTATTTTTATAACAAAAATAGTTATTATTTATAACATCCTTTATTAGTGTCCCATTTTGTTATAATTTGAACGGAAATCATTAATTTATTGAATTCAACACCTTAAATATAAAAACAATTGGTATTAATAACAATGAATATGATAAAGTTTATAATTTAAAAAAAACCAACTCATTGTTAGTTATTGTCGGTAGTTGTTTATATCCGAAATATAATTTAATTCACTGGCGATTTTCTTTTACACAATTTAAAAACACTTCATTCGGTATTTCTATTTCTTCAACCGATGAATGGAATTAAATTATTAAATTTCACAACTTGCAAAATCCCTTATCTAGCTGTTCTCTAAGATTTGATCTCGAAGATCTCGAAATTTAGCTTTTAGTGAATATCTTTTTTTTTGTAAAATAGTTATGGAACTTTTACTCTATATTTAAATCATGCTACTTATTAATTATAGTTTTCTAGTTGCAATTTAATACATTTAATTACAAAAATTATTTATATTTTTATATAATTTTATAACAATGATAAATTATGCTACGAATACACAGTTGAGGTAAAAATGCACAGAACTAAAAATAACTTTTCTTCTTCATTAGCACAACAGCCCCATTGTGGGCCAGCCTACCGGCAGATTTCGAGACAGGAGATGTTTTCTTTTTACGAGGTAGGGTTGTCAGTCCTACTCCCACTGCTCTACAGTCCTATTAGATCGGGACCTATGGTTTAAAGTAGATTTCGAACCACTACAAACATTTATGGTACAGCAGGGTCTTGAGCCCACACTGAGCCCATTAGGTCACTAGGCCATCAGTCCCTAACGATCATTACTGTTTTAAAATATTTGATAACATAAGATAACAACGACAATCGAATACGATAATCGATAACAATATACGATAACTACGATATTATATCGATTATTATGATATACGATATTCAATATACGATAACTATATTATATCGATTATTATGATATACGATATTCAATATACGATAACTACGATATTATATCGATTATTATGATATACGATATTCAATATACGATAACTACGATATTATATCGATTATTATGATATACGATATTCAATATACGATAACTACGATATTATATCGATTATTATGATATACGATATTCAATATACGGTAACTACGATATTGAATTAAGTAATTGGTAATACGGTTTTTAATAATAACAATAATAATTTTTGATAATGCCCACAAAGGAAGGGAATATTTATTGTGGTGTAGTAATATCGATATTAATCAGTTTTTGACTAATTTTGTCCATATTTATAACAACTGTCGTTTATGTTAAATTTACTAAAATAGCCCATTTTAACCCTCTTAATGATTTTTAAAGCTTATCGTCAAAATTACCTCGCATAAATAATTTTTTTCATTTGCAGTATTTTTATCAACTGTTTCGGTTCATCGAGCTGGATATAAAAAACACTCGTTATTTTATGTTTCGAAATTGATTCCTTTTACAATATTGAAATTCTATAATTTATATAAGTTAAATATTTATAGTATAATCATTTTTTTATTGTTGTTAAACATCATTCATGCAGAAAATTGGAACGATCATTAAATGGAACATGACATACAATTATTATAAAACAGTTATTAGTTAAAAACAGTGTAAGACTTTCCATTTGTACAGAGTTACTACAAGCAGTATGTGTTGACTATCTTCACGCAACAAAGATTTGCTTATCTTAAAAAAATCGCATGCGTCTGTTTAGTACCGTCCGTTAATCGGATTTTATGCAACAAAGAGAATTCAAAGCCAATATATCTCAATGAGTTGGAAAATTAAATATATATATATATATCAAAAACAAAAAGAAATTCTTGATTTTGGTCTTATGGAGTGAGGGTTGCTTATTTTTTGAGGGAATCGGGAATCGGAGTTAGGAGTCAATTTAAAAATCCGAAAAATTCTAGGAATTAATGTTAAAGTTAAATGTTAAGGAAACGATTCATTTATATCTTTCAATAATAAAATCACTGGCAAAGACAGTTACTGTTATAATTGTTGAGAGATTTTTCTCAAAGCTGAAACTAATAAAAAGTTATCTTACATCCACAACACAAGAACATTGTACATCAGTATTCTATTATTAAGAAAAAAATAAGATTTAATGTATTAAAATATAGCTTGACTGTGATTAAAATGAACAATTTTCTTTTGCTTATCTTTTGCAGTTATTCTATAATACTTTGGTACCTGTTCATTTGGTACTGCTATTTTTATAGAATATATACATATTTTGTAAAACAAATTTAAAGCATAAAAATGTCTTTTAAGTGATTGCAAATATCACATCTTTAAAGTTGTAAAAATACTTTATTTTATAGAGATATATGATAGAATAGCTTATTGAATAGCTTCTTTAAAATCTTCTTTCGTTGCTCATGTAAGATAACTTTTATAAGCCTTAGTGTTGAGAGAAATCTCTCAACACTCCTAGGTTTGCTGCGAAAGCAGTAAATGTGTTTTTGCTAGTGGTTTGAAAGATACAATTGAATTGACTCTTTAAAATTTAAGTTTAACATTAATTCCTAGAATTTTGGAAAAAGAAAAGAAAATATGTAGAAAAGAGTAGGGAGTTGGACTTTTAAATCGACTCCTTCAAAAATGCTACACCCCTAACAACTTGCCTCACACATCTGCCCGTAACTATACAAGAAAGAATATTTTTCGACCAAAATCACGTTTATTTTTGATAATTTTTTTTTTCTGAATAGTGAATTTCATTGAGATATATCGACTTAGAATTATCTTTATTGCATAAAAATCAATTAACAGACGGTACTCACAGAAAAATGCATCCAATTATTTTTTAAAAAATGAGCAAAGCTTCGTTGCACACAGACAGTTAACACATACTATATGTACTCCTTTTAATGAAAGTCTAAACACGCTGTTCTTAACTAATAATTAAGTTAAGTGTTAATTGAATGTTATGAGTTAAATGGA
Source organism: Caerostris extrusa (assembly GCA_021605095.1). Lineage (NCBI taxonomy): Eukaryota > Metazoa > Arthropoda > Arachnida > Araneae > Araneidae > Caerostris > Caerostris extrusa. Next base: position 35,544 of record BPLR01005653.1, on the reverse strand, counting down.
ATTTATGTCCTGTTCCATTTCATGATCGTTCCAGTTTATTGCATGGAAGATATTTAATAGCAATAAAAAATGATTATAACATAAATATTTAACTAAAAAATTAATTATAGAATTGCCATTACTGAAAGCGATAACAATTTAGAATTATAAAATAATAAGTTTAAGGAAATAATAAAATATAATTAACATGGATAAAATCATTGTGGATTAAAGAGTATAAAATAATGAATGTTTGCTTTTGATCGTTACAGTTCCCTTCACAGATGATGTTTGCAATAAAAAAGTAATTGACTTTAACTAAAAACATAAATTATAAAATTTCCAATAATAAGGTAACAATTTCTAAATATAAAATAATGAGTGTTTTTATTGATGGACCAAAACAGTTGATAAAAGTACTGCAAAAGAGAAAAAAAGCAATAATGATTTATGCGATATAATTTTGTGAATAAGCTTTTAAAAATTATTAAGATGATCCAAATTGCTTATTCTTGAAAATTTAATTAAAATTAATATTAATCAGTTAGCCAAATAACTGATTAATATTATTACATTAAAATAAATATTTCACCCTATGTGGACATTATCAAAAATAATTATCTTTATTATCAATAATCGTATTATTAATTATCGTAATCGGTTATCATTTATTGTATATATATATATACCATCATTTATCGTATATTATTACATTATGTATTAGCATTATACATATCGCTATTATGTATTATATTATATTATTGTTATAATTATATATAATATTAACAGTAAAAATTTTTTTTTTTTTATATCTTTTTATCTCAACTGGGTATTCGTAGTAAAATTTATCATTGTTATAAAAAATGTATATACGAAATATAGGTAATTTTTGAAATTAAATACTTTCAAGCTCAACTATTCGGGGTTGTTAACCTGCTGTATATAAAAAACAAGTTTGAAATCTCAAAAGAGAAAGAGAAATATAATTCTAGAATACTTTGTGGTAATATTATCTCGTTTTCGACATTTTTAACTGGAAGGTTACAACTGATTCATTTCAACTCAGCGGGAGTATGGATTTCCCTCTGATTAGAAGAATCTTTTAATAAAGAATTCTAATTATTCTGTGCAGAAGTATCTGTCGGCATTTTTTTTTACCATCTAAAGGAATTTGCGGTAGGACGCTGCTATGTAAGGATGTAATGTTGTCTGTATTTTACACTTCGTTAACCTTAAATTTTTTAGCAAAAAATGTAGAATAGTCTTAATTTTTTTTTACCGCAGTTGTTGAACCATAAAGGAATTTTCGAAATTGAATTGAATTTTTCAAAAAATATATTTTTTTCTTAATTTTAGACAATCTAAATATAACATATTTTTGTAAAAACAATCAAGTTAATTAATCTGTATTGAAATTGTTTTTGTAAATATTCGCCACTGCATTTCTTATTTTTATTGATAAATAAGTCAAATATAACAATAATATACGATTTTAAGACATGCTTAGTTAAATTATTCAGTATTTTTTTTATTGTTTAAAAACTGCGTTCTTTGTTTAAACCTCTTGGGTGACTTCGTTTAAAAAATAATAATCTTACAAAAGTTAACTTCTTATACCCAACATTTATCAATTATTTTTATAATAATATTAATCATTTATCCTTTTAAATTATGCAAACGTTCAAGCAGATCACTCTATTGGATTGGTTGGATTAATAGTGGAAAAAGAATGGATGAATAGATGAAAATATATTTTCGAAGGTGTTTTAATTAACATTAAATTTTAATAAATAAAATTTTAAATTGCATGCTATGAAAAGAAAAATTGGTAAAAATCTAAAATTCTATACCTTTTTGTGTGAATTGCATCGCCAGGCTGCCAAGTCGCCAAGTAAACTTAATAATGAATGCAGCAGTTAGTTTTCGTGGTAAAACGATATCACGCCAAAATCCAATACTAGGATGCCAAGTCGTCAAGTAAACAAACAAAATGGCTGCAAAAGTTCGGCACCCTGATGGATAATGGTTTGCTGCCAGATGGCCAATTGGCTAAAGCTTTGGCCTTTGGTGCCACAGGCTCCAGGTTCGAAACCTGAAGGTGGCATGGATGTTTGTTAATGGTTCGAAATCCACATTAAACTGTAGGTCTCGGTTTAATTAGCCCAAAGTGTGCAAAGAAATGACCGTAGAGAGATAAACCAAACCAAACCAAGCCGAAGTTGTAAATCAAACCGGTGTCGTTGTAAAACGATATTTCGCCAAAAATCGCTATTACGCTAACATTAGTAGACAAACAGCTATTACGTGAAATGACATTCCTTAAATTGCTTTTACATCAAATTTAATCGCTTTAATACCAAATATTCTCCCTATTCTGCCAAAATTTTGTTCCTGAAATGCTTTATCGCCAAATCTTTATCCCTAAGAAAAATTTTAATCCTAAAATGCCTTTTTTTCGCTAAATCGTTTTATCGTCAAAATTATGGCTAAATTTTAATTTTTCCTTTTTACACCAAATATTGTCGCTTTAACGCCAAAATATATCACTATTTTGCCAAAATTGTATTACTAAATTGTTTTTACGTCAAATTTAATCGCTTTATCGCCAAATTATTATGTGGTATTATGTTTTGCTAATTCACATAAATGTGTCATTTTAACAATGATAATAACTGAATAATTAAGTTCCACAATAACTTTTTTCTAACAATACTGTTTTTCGCCTCACATATCAACTCCTATATGTAATAGATTCCTCCATTTCCGCTTTTAAAACGAATGTTTATCTTTCCACATAATCGGTGGTTCAACTACAGTTACTGGATGATGTTGTTATAAATTGAGGAATTATATCAAAAATTAGATCTTAGGAAATGTTTCGGTATATGTAATTCTTTCACGATAATTCTTTTTTTTTTTTTTTTTTATTAATGAAATACGATATTTTTAAACACGTAAAGAATGTAAATAAGCTGAAATGTAAGTATCTCATTATGAGAACTAGTATGTCTTACTACCAAAACAATAGGAATTGTAATCTGTGTTATTCTTCTTGCTAAGGTATGTAATAATAAAAATGAGACAATTGAATTGATAAAAAAATTTATATCTATCACCTGAAGACTTCGTGTTTAAGAAGATTATAATTGGAACACGTTTTGTTTAACATATGCAAAGCGTATGCTTGCAGGCCTAAAGTTCAAAAAGAATCATAAGTTATTTTAACGAGTTATGTATACTGATAGTTTCGGATCAATTACAGTTGTGTGCTTTTATTGTATTGCTATCATTACAAATAATGATATAACATAAAACCTTTGAAATTGTGTATTTTACATACAATAAGTACAATACCAACAACTAACGAAACAATCAATTGATATACTTCCTGTTTTATTATATGTACTGTGTCCAAATGAAGTTAATAGAAAACAAATAAAACTTTTGGCATCTCATTATTGTTAAAGAATGAAATGTCGAGCATAATATTTTATTAAAAAAAATACACGGTAATCAGTGCTGAATAAAATCAGTAACTCCAATATGATACTAGCTATATTGATGCTTGTATTTGTAACCATGAAATTTTGATAGTTGCAGGCTAATTTTTAATTTTTTAAAATTAAAAATTTAAATTGAATTAATTAATTAATTAAAATTGAATTAAATTGAATTAATTTAATTTAATTCAAATTAAATTTAATTCAAATTTAAATTTTTTTATAAATTTTTAAATTCATCGTTTATGTATTGCATGAAGATATATTTAGCTCCTACGAATCAAATTTTAATCAATATATGATTTATTTACTTACAAAATTTTATTGCATGATTTCCATAAATGTTTTTTTAAATAAAAGAATGAATATTCAATTAGATCAATCGAATTAAAGTGTCGATGTTATGAAACATTTGTACTTACATCAATAATTTCAGGATCTGTACTGTAATTGACGGGTTCACAAAACCAGCTGAACTTGCCCCATGGTGGCAAATAAGAATAGCTTCCACCCTGTAAAATTAAAATGGAATGGCATTTATAAAACGAAAAAGAAATATTCAATTTAAAATAAAATGCTTAAAGATAATAACAATGACACCTAAATGAGTTCATTGGTTCTTTTTTTTCAATTCCTTCTATTAACTCACACTCTCCCTATATATATATCCTGTTCAAATTTTCAATCGTTAATAAAATACTTTTTATTCATCCACTCAAGTTCAAATGCCTTTTTTTTTTTTTTTTAACTTGTAGTGGATGGCACTGGATGTTAATACAGTTTTTCAAATATTAATTCATTCATTAAATTTAATTCATTAATTTTTTTTTTTTTTTAGATTTAAGGTGCATATATCTTCCCATAGATGGCGCCAGATAAACTTAGCAAAATGAATGAAAATTATTTATAAAGGACTTTCTGTGATATAGTGAAAAAAAAAAAGTAGGAATTGACTTTAAAATTTTTTTTTTTATATTACTTGTTTATCGTTTTGTTATCAAACTTTTTAAAAATTACATAACATAAATTAATTTAAAAAAAAAATCATTGCAATTAAAAATAATTTTATTTAAATGTGATTTAAATTTATTTTGGAAAAAAAATATTAAATGATAGACTTATTTAGATATACATAGAAATCTTCTTATATTTATAATAAATTATAATGATTTGGTGTTGTTTGATATTGTTGATTTTATAGTCAATTTATGTAACATCCTGGTGTTTATTAACCAAAAATATATGGGTTTTATTTTGGGAGTTGGGTTTTTCATTGCTTACATTTTTTTCACAAGCTTTTCCTTTTAAACTTTTTTAAAAGCTTTTTAATACATAATATTTAATTACAAGAAAACGGATTAATTATTAAATAATTTAATAAAAATTAATTCATAAGAAAATTGATGTAAAATTGTTCTCATCAAAAGATCGTCTGAGTGAACGCAACGATCTAATTTTATTTAGGAAAGAAAAGTCATGATAAATAGATAATAGTAATCGTATGATGAGAGAAAAAAAGAAGAAAAATCATCGGTATGGAAACAAAAGTTTATGATCAGTAAATATTTGAAGTAAAATATCTAAAAAGCGATAAGTGAGCAGGAAATTATGGTGGTTTGAGGCTTATTCCATTTAGAAGTAGAGAAAGGATACTTGTATTTTCCATTCAATTGCGTACATATAGTTTGTGCCTTGATGAGAGGATTTTCGTGAGTAGCAATGGTATTGAAGAAATTTCTATTTAGTAATATAGTTGTCAATAGAGTCAATTTTTAAATCTTGATTTTTTGCGGAGAAACCAGGGTGCTCCAGTGATAATACGAAAAAGTTTGTTTTGAATAATTTGTACAGATTTCTTGTTAGATTGTGCAGCTTTACCCCAGATTGGGGCAGCATTAAGGATAGGCCTGAGAACTTGTTTGTAGAGAAGAAGTTTGTTTGACAAAGTTAATTTAGAAAATTTATTAATGAGTGGTAGAGTGAGATTCTGATTTTTTGAATATGAGCTCGAAACGTAAGTTTATTGTCTATAATTAAGCCGAGATATTTAATATTAGTCGCCCATTCAATTTGTTGATCAAAAAGGGTGAGATTTTATGGTTGTCTGGCGTGTCCTTTTCGGAAAATGATAGCTTGAGATTTAGAACATTAATTGCGATGCGCCATTTAGTTACCAATTCTCTTATTCAGAAAATTTTGAAGAGTTTGATGACATAAAGAATAGAAACCTTGGGCAAAAGCAGAATCGTCAAAATAGGCATATGTTATACTGAGGAAAGCCATAGAAAGAATTGTAGAGAATAGGACTTAGAATTCCTTGATGTACCAGCACAAATACGACCGATTTTGGAGAATTCATTATGAAGTCGAACTTGAAAGGTTTTTTTTAAGATAATTTGTAATGATAAGTGTGATCCAAGTTGGAAATTGAAGTTTGATCATTTTGTAGATCAGCCCATTGTGCCACAGTCGATCGAAAGCTTTTTTGACATCTAGAAAGACACCTCCTGTAAAAAATTTATAGTTATATCCTTCAGTGATGATATTGGTGACATTTGTTGATGACAAGTTGAGTGGATTAAAATTGTTCTAAAAGATCGTCTGGTGAAAGCAACGACAATTTTATTTCAAAGTGACAATGAAATTTTTTAAGAAAAGAATTTCATTTAATTCAAAAGAACGTTTGGCATTCCATAGTTTTCTATTTTTTTAAGATTGCTGTTATGCGTTTTGTTCTTACATTAAATTCTAAATTTTATGGGTAACCTGTATATCTGCACAACCAACGATATTTACCTTTTTATTATTATTATTATTTTTTTTTTTTTTTTTTTTTAAAAAAGGAAGTTCACAAATGCAAACGATTTTCTTTAAATATTTAAACACCACAATGTTTGAATAGACTTAAACCACTCTCAAATATGGTTTATATGTTGAATTTTCAAATTTTTTTTTTTCTTTTTAATTTATAGAAAAAGATGATTTTATAAAATGTTCTTTTGAAAAGGAAACATTTTTACGTGTCTCAGCTGTATTATTCGAAAAGGAAATAAAAAGATCCAAACTATATATTTATATTCTTTGAAGAAATTCTGATATGTTTAGTAATAATAATAATTTCATTTAATTGATTTTTTTTTATTCTAAGAAGAAGATTCTTCTGTCGTTCTATTGATTCAATGCGTTACTAATTAAAAATAATATTTATTTCCCTATTATCAAAGATTGAAAAAAAATTTGATAAATATGCTTTATTTCAAAATCATAATATTTAAAATGAACAATGTTTAATAAAACTTATTCCTCGGTATTAATATAACATCAGAACTAATTGAAGCAAAGAGAGATAATTAGAACATAAGAAAATGCTAAAATAATTTATGTTTTAATAGCATGCCATCTACAAATCTGAGTATAAACTATTGAAAATGTAGTTTTCTTTAATAAGCATTAATTCGCAATTCTCTTTTTTAATTTTTCGAAATTTTTTTTGCTAGAATATTGCAAGTTAAAGCTATTTTTATTCACAATAGTTGATGAAATAACTAGACTATGAAAATTAAATTAATAAATACTTTTATTAACTCTTACGGACTTTTGTGCCATCAATTATTTTAGTGTAAAATTTAAAAAATTTTTGAAAAGTTATAAGCATGTAGAAAATTACAAAATAATTGTGCACGTGTTTTTTTTTTTTTTTTTACTTAAAAGTTACATAATTTTGAAATTTTTACTTATAGTTAGACCTGATCATACCCAAATTTTATGAAAAGATTTTAATTAATTAATTTAACTTAATAAAAACCCTATTTTAATGCAAAAAGCAGAAAAACCAAAAGTTCAATAATCATGTCCGAGTTCTTATTTACATAATGAATTTTTATTTGTTTATTTAGTTTTTAATATTAATTTTTCAATCTTTTTTTTTCTTTTAGAGGATAATTTGTTTATATATATTTGATTTTTTTTTTTTTATTTCTATTTTTTAAATTTATTTAATTTTATTTCTTTTCTATATTTTTATTTAAAGAGTCTTTTTTAATCTTTTTTTCTATTATAGGATAACTTGTTTCTATACATATTTATTTAATTTTTTTTATTTCTATTTTTTAATTTTATTTCTTTTTTTTATATTTTTATTTTACTTAGTCTTTTAGTCTTTATTTTTTTTTTTTTTTTTTTATATTTAATACTTGTGCAATAAAATTTAATATCTTATACTTATGTCGTCCGGTTGCAATTACCAGTTGTTAAAGAAAATTGTAAAATAATTATTTTTTTACGAAAGAATTTAAACTATTTTTTAAAACTGCTTTCATGACCCCTTTTTTTTTTAAATTCAGTGTGATAAAATTAAGTTGAAAAATATTTTAACCATCATTCCCACTTTTGAGCAACATTTTTTTAATTACTCTATTAACATTTTAAACATAAATACTTCCTTATAACCAGTTTTTTACACTGCGTTCGTAAGTAATTGTCCAGTAAGACATTTTGCGATAATTTTTTTTTTTTTTTTTTACGCGGAAGTGCTATTTTTTGATGGTCAACAAGAACTCCTGCAATTATTTGACCTCATAAATAAAGTATGTACTTGAACATACAATTAGTTAATATGGATAGATATTCCACTTCCTTTATTACATTTTCAGGCTCTAAAACATTACCTACTCCAGCGAAAAATTACGTTGTATTTTAAAGTACTTTTTTTTTTTTTTTTGGTTTTATTTATATTTTAGATGATTTTATGCTAATATCTGTTTCTTTATGTGTTTTGCTTTTCTTATGTTATAAACCGGCTACCAGTTGCACTTTCCAATCCTGTAGTTCCAATCTAATCGCTTTAGTGAATGATGTTGAGGCTAAAGCTCCGATGAATGATGGTAATGAATAATGAGCGATTTTGTAAACTATTTTCAGTCCATAACAACTTTAAAGTAGTATTAAAATCATTATTTTTTTTTTTATTTTAATCATCAGTAATGAAAAAGAATGTTAAAAAAGTCCTGTAAGAAAAAATGAAAGGTAAATTTTTGTACGAAGAAATTAAAATTTTTTTTATCTAAATTTCAAACTAACTGACTGATTTTTGAAATAAAAATTAAATTGAAAACTTTCTTTCATCCAATACTGACATTACATTTTTTTATGCTTGCGTTGGTAAATTTTAAAATTACTATTGTCCATTAGAAATTAATAAAAATACAATAAATTCCACAAAATCTGATAATTTAATAAATTCCACAAAATTTTGATACGAACATAGTTTTAGCAAACACTTAAATGGTCGAAATGAAGCCATAACAAGTGTCATAATACTTTCCTTAGTTTGAGACGATGAAATAAAGATTATTGATTTCAAATTTTAAGTATTTAATGCTAGTGTTGGTACATTTTGAAATTACTATTGTCCATTAGGAAATTAATAAAAATACAATAAATTCCACAAAATCTAATAATTTTATAAATTCCACAAAATCTAATAATTTAATAAATTCCACAAAATCCTGATCCGAACATAGATTTAACAGGGGCCTGAACGGCCGAGTGGCTAGCGCTCTGGCGCTCGGTACCATAGGTTTCGGGTTCGAGTCCCGGCGGTGCAATGGTTGTTTGTAGTGTTCGGAATCCACTTCAAACTGTAGGTCCCGGTCTAATAGGATCGTAGAGCGTTGCGGGGGCATTGTTACTCCGTGGCTTATCTTCAAGTTACACACGCGCCCCCTGGGTAATGCAAAGTGAGTACGTCTGTGCAGCGCTTGCCTTAAGGCATCCAAGACCAAGCTGTCTAAGTGTTTGCCAGCTGCATTAGAACAACAACATAGATTTAACAAACACTTAAATGATTGAAATAAAAGCTATGACAAGCGTCATAATAATTTCCTTAGTTAAAGTTATTGATTTTAAATATTTGTCATAATTAATATTCTAAAAATAATAGAGAGATCTTAAATGATTATTTTTTGATAAATTTATAATTATGACCATTATCCTTATGGATTTAATTTATATCAGAAGCATTGGCTTACATGACAATCGTTAAAAACTTTACTTACATAGAGGAAGAAACCGGCAGAAAATATGACCATGAGAACATTGTAAAGGACGATGATTTTTTCAATCTTGAAGGTTCCCTGTTTTTCATCCACTGAGGGCCCAAGACTTTCACAAAGTATACATACGAGAAAATGATGGATAAAATTGGAAACGGACTGCCGCAGAGAGGCCAGTTTATCGTCCGAGGATCTAGGAGAAGAAAAATATTTAAATAATTAAAAATATGTTCAGTATCATTGATATCGTCTGATATTGACAAGAATTAAATATATTCATGCATTGTTATGTTCTAATCATCATATATATCACCCGCTAATTTTGCAAACATTTTAATGAAAATGTATGCATTTAAACACAATTTTTTGTGCATGGTATTTTGTAAAAACAGTCATTATAGGCAAGGAAAAATGTTCGGGGTTTGTCATGATATACTTTTATTAAAATAGTGTCTATTAATAACAGAAATGTTATTAATGTTTCGTTTTATTTTTATGTTAGAGTCTTATTCCCCTTAACGTCTAATCTTAATTTAAAATAACATATCATTTCGTGTATATCACGACTCTTGGCTCAATGGCAACATGTGCCGTTGATGAGTATTAGGGCTGAGGTTTTATCCGATGTTGGCTTTGTTTCCACAGACGTTTTTCGGACGCAACCTCTATTTCAAAAAAAAAGGCTAGGAGTTTCGATGGTGTTTGGAATGTTCAGCATCTTGCCTCGTGAGTCGGATTACCTGATGGGAGTTTTCGAGTTTTCTCCCATGCGATACGCAAATGCGGAGTAGTTCCCCCTACAAATCTTTCCGGAAGGGCTGACCTCCTTTCATGAGAACACATGGAAGGAAGGAGGACTTGGACTTGGACTCTATATATCTCTGTCGACCAAGTGGGATACGAAACAACACGTATCATTTATTTGCGGTTGGCAGCTTAATTAATTGTTAAGGGTATATAAAAATAAATTAATACTTAAGAAAAAAAATTAAAAATTAATTGCTTCAAATATTTTAAGATTGCAAAACGAAAAATAAAAATTATAAAAAAAAAAAAAAATTAAAAATCAAAAATTTCGATTCGTTAGATACTAGTTACAGATGCCAACAAAAAGATATTTGATGCCGAAAAAAAAAATTAAAAATTTTTATTGTTATTAGTTTCTTTAACAATATAAAGTTTTATCTTTGTAACGTTTTTTAATATTATTCAACGAAGGAACAACTGAATTGATATGAAATCAGTATATAGTAAAATATTAATAGATAGTCTGTCATTTTTTTCAAAATTTAATTTTATTCTTACATCACTTTTCTCTCCCTACCGGAAAAAAAAAAAAAATGTGAATTTTTTTAACTACAGCAAGTCTTTATTTTAAAAAATATATTTTGTTAATTATTTTTTAAAAGCTTTCACAGACTCATAAGTTTATTACCATTCATATGTGTTTCAAAGACAGCATTTAAGATTAAAGCTAAAATTAAAATAAACTAAAATTTAGTTACAGAAAAATAAAATATTTTTATTCTATATCAAAGTAAACTTCGTCAACTTCAAAGTAAATGAATACTATCCGCTTTTTTTTTTTTTTTCGTATATTTCAAACAAATGGCAAAATATTTAGAAAGGAATATTTAATACAATGCAAAAAGTGACGGAAAAAATTCTCAGATATTTCATAAGTTTTCAGTAATAACATAATACACAAAATGAAAAAAAAGAGTATGAAAATCTGTGAAAAAATTGTCATAAAACTTAAAAAAAAAAAAAAAAAAAAAATCAACTACATAGTGAAAATCAAAATAACATCAAATTTAAAATGGCAAAGATTTTTTAACCATTATTCTATTTATAGTTTAGACGGATATTAATATTCTGTTAACCTGAATTTACTTAACCTGCTTATTACCAGTCATTCTTGATAAAAAAGGGCACCCTAACTACTCAACCGGTTGTAACGTCGTAACGTGCGTGCAAGAATTTAGCCTACAGAACAACACACGCAACTCATCCGTCAATGAATTTACTACTGCAACTACTATTCTTTCGTGCCGTCGAACCTTTAACTCAAGAAGCCGTTTTTGACGATCATTAATTGACGAGCCATGGGAAAATTTGTCAAGTTCTGAGAAAGGAAAATAAGAAATGGACCATCATTGAGTCATTTTAATAATACGCGTGCTGAATCCTGAAAGTACCTGTTTTTAAAACCATTAATTATCATGTCATGTTTCTGAAGCTGAAAAGAGAAACATGTCTATAATGCTATTCTTTTAAAAAAAACTGCTCCATATTTCTAAATTTAAATATAAAAAAAATTGCCTAAACTAGAGCTGTAGAGTTCAAAAGTCGCATTAATTCATTATGCTTCTTGATAAAAGTGCTTAAAAATAAATTACTGCTTAAAAAGTAACAGGAATTATTAAAATCAGTTTATTCTTCTTCATCGGCGTAACAACCCCATGGTGGCCAAGATCGTCTGCCTACTGGCAGATTTCGAGACAGGAGAAGATGTCTTTTTACGGGGTAGGGCTGTCAGCCCTCAGCCCAGTAGTCATATTAGACCGGGACCTACGGTTTAAAGTGGATTCCGAACCACTACAGACATCCATGGAACCTCCGGAACTCGAACCCGAAACCTGTAGCCCCGAGCACTAGTCACTCTGCCATCAGGCCCCAAAATTAGTTTATTCATCAAAATTTTTTTGTCGCCTTTAAAGTAAACGAAATGGAAAAATTTATAAAGGAATTGGATATAAATATGCATTTAGAACAGCGTTTCCTTTTTAGATTTTTAATATTCATGGCTGTAAGAGACCAAGATGCCGCTTTTGACGATCATTAATTTACGCGCCATGGGAAAAATTTGTCAAGTTCTGGGAATGGAGATAAAAAATCATGCGCGTGCCCTTGTTGAATCCAGAAAGTACCTGTTTTTAAAACCACTAATTATCATAGCATGTTTCGCCAGCAGAGTAGAGTAACATGACCATAATGTTATATAAAAAAACATGTCCATGTTTCTAAATTTAAGTATACAAATTTGTCTAAACCGGAGATGTACGAATTTACCTAAATCAGAAGTTGCATTAATTCATTATGCTTCTTGATATAAACTGCTTTAAAAATAAATTACCGCGTAAAAAGTAAAAGGAATTGTTTAAATCAACTTATTCATCAAAATTTATTTTGTCGCCTTTAAAGTAAACGTCATCAAATGACAACCTTAACAGCTCTTGATCCAGTCCTCCAAACATTTTTCGCAGGCAGATTAAAGTATGGCCTTCAGTTCCTTCAGCGAATTTTCTTTTATATGGCTTCAATCGAGTCAAAACCCCTTACTCAAAGTGGTGATTTTAACTCTGTGAACAGGAAAAAAAATCACATGGGATCTGTAACTAGTATCAGGTTTCGGACATGAATTCCGGTGGTGCCATTGACGCTTGTAGTGGTCTCGAAATCTACTTTAAACCGGAGGTGCCGATCTAATATGACTGTAGAAAGTTGGGCATAGGGCTGGCACCCTGCCCCATAAAAAAAAGAAAAAGCAACCTCTCATGTTTTGAATCTGACCCTTGGCCTATTGGGGCCGTTGAATGTAGAAAAATATATATAGCTATCCCCTGAATGAAACATTAAATTTTTTTCTGAAGTTTTAAAATTTTCTTTTCCTGCACATTTGTATTTTTTATTTTTATCTCATTATATTTGGTCTTTTTTTCATAACGCATATCGATGTCCTGATCAGATAGATGCAGTTTTTTTAAGAAAACGTTAAAATATTACTAAATAAATTTACTAGTAGATTTCTTTTTTTTTTAATTCTAAAAATATTGTTATCATAAAAAAATTTTCGTGCTGTTATAATTAATTGTTAAGCTCCTATTCAGAAAATTGTTATGTTGTTCTTGCCGGAATGATAATCCAATGTTATGATGCTCAATGATACTCCATAACCTTTTGTACCAGCCCTTGGTAAAATAAATTTCTGTGATATATCCCTCCTGATACGTTTCATCATTGAATATCATAGCAGCCTTTTATGTTTTTAGCTATATTTGTTGTTTTTTTAAACTCAAAATTAAATTTGTCAGAATATTATTATCAGTTAAAATTATGCACTTGTATTGAAATATAACGATCACTATAAAAAAAAAATTAATTTAATTTTGATAAAATTCATTTTTAATTTTTTTTTTTAATCTGCACTGCAATTAGAAAATTCCTTGTGAAAATTAAAAATTACTGTTAGTAACTTAATTAAGAATGGCTGTAACGCGGTCATTCTTGTTATTGGGCAACCTTGTTACATTGAAGATAATGGAAATAACAGTGCATATTAAGAAAATCTTATAGTACAATTGAAATACACTGAAGTGACAAAAGTCATGGGATACCTCTTAATATCGTGACGGCCCTCCTTTTCGCCCGGCGAAGTGCAGCAACTCGACGTGGCATGGACTCAACAAGTCGTTGGAAGTCTTCTGTAGGAATATTGAGCCATGCTGTCTCGATAGACGTCCATAATTGTGAAAGCGTTGATGGTGCAGGATTTTGGGCACGAACAGACCTCTCGATGATGTCTCATAAATGCTCGATGGGATTCATGTCGGGCGATCTAGGTGGCCAGATCATTCGTTGGAATTGTCCAGAATGTTCTTCAAACCAACTCGCGAACAGTTGTGGCCCGGTGACATGGCGCATTGTCATCCATAAAATCCCATCGTTGTTTGGGTACATGAAGTCCATGAATGGCTGCAAGTGAACTCCAAGTAGCTGAACATAAGCATTTCCAGTCAATGTTCGGTCCAGTCGCACCAGAGGACCAAGTCCATGCAATGAAAAAAACAGCCCACACCATTACGGAGCCACCACCAGCTTGAACAGTGATTGCTGACAGTTTGGGTCCATGGCTTCGTGGGGTCTGCGCCACACTCGAACCCTACCATCAGCTCTTACCAAACTGAAATCGTGATTCCTCGGACCAGGCCACGGTTTTCCATTCATCTAGGGACCAACCGATATGCTCACGTGCCCACGAGAGTCGCTGCAAGCGATGTCGTTCTGTCAGTAAAGGCACTCGAGTCGGTCTTCTGCTGGAATAGCCCAAGAAAGCCAAATTTCTCAGCACAGTTCTAACAGATAAGTCCCTTGTACGTCCCACATTGATTTCTGCGGTTATTTGACGCAGTGTTGCTTGTCTGTTATGAATTTACGACTCTTTGCAGACGTCGCCGGTCTCGGTCGTTAAGTGCAGGCGGTCGACCACTGCGCTGTCCATGGTGGGATGTTATGCCTGAAATTTCATACTCTCGGCACACTCTTGACACAGCGGATCTGGGAATGTTTTATTCCTAACGATTTCCGAAATGGCATGACCGATGCGTCTAGCTCAACTAACATTCCGCGTTCAAAGTCTTTAATTTTTCGTTGCGATCATCAAACGTCAAAACCTCTTCACATGAATAACTTGAACAGAAATGAAAGCTCTGCGAAAGCACTGCGCATTTATACCTGTTCTACGCGATGCTACTGCCATCTGAAAATTTGCATATTGCTATCCCATGACTTTTGTCACTTCAGTGTATAGACTATTAAATGTCCTAAAACTTAATCAAATCAAATGAATGAGTGATTCTTAAAAGCATTTTCCTTATGTTTTTTACATCACATTCATTTGATTGAAATAAAAAAAAAGAGAGCATAAAATTAAGAAAAATAAAAATTAAAATTTAATTTCTAAAAAAATTACATAAATAAATTATAAATTAAAATTCAGTCTTTTTTTTTTTATGCTAGCCCTGTGATTGATTGGGGCCTGATGGCCGAGTGATTGACGCTCGGTGCCACAGGCTTCGGGTGCGAGTCCAGGCGGTGTTATGGATGTTTGTACTGGTTCAGAATCCACTTTAAACCATAGGTCTGAGGTTTAATATGACTGTAGAGTGTTGGGCGTAGGATTGCCAACCCCCACTTCCTTGAAAAAAAATCTGATGTTTTAGAATCTGCCATTAGGCAGACTGCTTTCGCCAAAAATTCCGGTCTCATATGACTGGGCGTAGGTTTGCCAGCCCTATCCGTAAAAAAGAAAACCTCTTCTGTCTCGAAATCTGCCAGTAGGCAGATGGGCTTGGCCCAGCATGGGGCTGTTGCACCAATGAAGCGGAAGAAGCTTATTGATTACATCGTATATGTAAACTTCACTAGTTCGATGAATATTTAACAGAGCTAAGCCAATAAAAACACAAGCTTAATCAACACATTCAGATGCGATAATAAAATTGAAAAACAGTGATTATTGAAATACTAAATATTTAACAAAAAAACAATAGGTCTTAAGTGTCCATAAGGTTGAACACATGCACACAATCACTTATGGACTTAGAGGGGTGTTGAAGCCCGCCAGTCGCAACGCTGTGTGCACGTCCGATTGTGAGAGAAATTTTTTTGTTATTTTTAGATTTAAAATTGAAAATTCCTTACAAATATGTGATTAATTATTAACAATACATATTAAAGTTTGTAATCACCAATAGATTCTCTCGTGTTACTATTCTTTAATTTTTCATTCAGTTAAGATGATTTAATTTTTCTGTGCAGAAAATCAGTCGCGTGTCATTTTTAACGTATCAATGCCCCCTTTAACGATTGTGTCTCACAGTTTGAAAACCACTTTCACATGCATTTGACCGATTTTATTTGAAAGTGATATAACTCTAATTTAGAGATGGTTTTTGTTGGACATAGATTCCTTTTTTATAGATTTATAATAAATTAATCAATGACAAAATGTATCTTCATAAATTAATTGTATTTTTTTAGTTTTTGTCTATTGAAATGAATGCTAATAAAATCGCTAGTCGTCGAAAACTTACGTTAGAATACATTTTAACTATGTTTATTTACAGCAATACCATTCCTTGCTGCTTGATGAGTTTTTATTTTGACTTTTTAGCTAATAAGGCCAAGACAAATTGTTATTGGTGTAATCATAATTATAAATTTATGTGACAATTTATACTAGTATATTCTCTTAAAATTATAAAAACAAAAAATAATTTATAAAAATTCTCATAAAATCCTTTCATTTACTAAATTGAACGTAAAAAAATAAATAATAATAATAAAATAAAATAAAATAACTTGGATTTTTAAGGATACCTTCTATCTGTATTTTAATTTTTTTTCAAATAATTAGTTAATTAATTAGTCTATAAATTGTTAATGACATTTTCTTGTTTCATTGTTTTGAATAAAAATAAATAATAATTCATAATTCATGATATTAAATTTTCAGTATTTTTATATATGCTATAAGAAACTAGTAATTTTTGATGCATTATGCAATTAATTTTATCTTATTGTTTATAATTATTTTGTAATTATGTTTATGAAATAAAAAAGAATCATTTAACTATTCGTCAGTAAAACTTAAAAGATAAAAAGTCAATAATTATTTCGCATTTAATTATTACTTTATTTAATTTACTTAAAAATTACAAAAACATTTAACAATAATTTATAAAAGTAAAAAAAATAATAATAATAATAAATAAATAATGTGTTTTAAAAAAATAAAGAAAAAAAAAGATAAAGCACAAGGAAAAAGACATTCTGAATAACAAGAACAATTAAAAGAGAGAAATCCGAAATAAATAAATAAACAATTTAGGAATGTACCATGTAAGTGAATAATGGTAAGATATTTAAAATCAATGAAATCAATAAAATGAAGCTAAAAGTCGAGTATCCAACATTGAATATATATATATATCTAAAGATAACAATGTATAATCTTTCTGTAAAAACACATTTCGTCCTTTTGAGGAAAATTGAGCCACTTAGAAGTAAAATGGCAGCAGTTTATATTTCTTTTTACTACTTATACTTTATTTATTCTTTTATTTAAGAGGATATCACAGTCTCTAACATCTTAAATAACATTTTTCTTTCCATTTAATCTTTTCGGGTTTTTTCAGAAAATATTGTATTACAAGTATTACGATATATTTTTTAATCGAAGTCGAAATCGTTTGTTTTCGATTGTTATTAAACCATTTGATATTTTAAATAACTTAACAAGCATTTAAATATCAAACAATTTTTAATTAATTATCTACATCCTATTTGGTATCCTATTTTACGAGAAAAAAAAAAACTAAACAACTAAAGAATATGATTTGTCACGTATTATATTAAAACCAATTAAGAATAGAACATGATTTCTTTTTGTCATTAAATTGCTGTTATAGGCGGGAATTCCTATTAAAAGGCATGAAAAATTTCTTGTTCATCACATTTGCCTGTCAATCGAATGAGGATTTTACGGAATAATTAATAGGTCATTCTAAAAACTTTACCTCTTAATGTCAAGGTGCAGACGATAGAACCAGTCCGAAATAAAAAAATAAAATAAATAAATAAATAAGCAGACGATTATGCGAGAGAGACAGAAAAAGAAGGCTACTTAGAATGTTTTCTTCCTGCAGTGAACTATTAGTTAAAAGTTGCAGACGATATTTGCAATATTCGTTCGTGATGCCATTGCGGCCGGATATAAAATTGCTGTTTATTTCATGTATTTAGTCAAAATTATTTAAATTTGCCTTTTATATCATTAACTATAAGCGTGATTAAAAAGTAAGGAAAAGAATATTCTTCCTTATTTATAATTAATGGAAATGTCCTCTATTAGTGCATTTAAATCTTCATATTTACTCATTTATAGTAATATTTTCAGTTATAATGGCGATAAATTCTTATTTTTTTTTTAATAAAAACTTTACGTCTAGTAAATGAATACGAATGATATTTTGCTATATTTCTGTACGTAACTTACTTTCCATTATAAGATATTATAAGCCTGAAATGATATGCAAATTTGCCTAAATATGCAAAAACCCAATGTCAATGCAAATAATGGAATGTAAATGATAATACAGAAACAATTTTTTTTTATTGTAGTGTCAATAGAGGAAATTCGTTCATTTCTTTAAACCACTTGTTCGATGGAATGAAATTATTGATAGGTGTTTTATGTTGAAGAATAAAGATAAAAAAATAGTTACGGCATAAGTTGTTCCACGCTCAAATTGCTGGAATATAGTTTTAGAAAATTAGTTCATTTATTTTTTTAATTTAAAAATTTCTTGTTTATGAATGCTATCTTTTCTTAAACTTTTATAGTGAACAAAGAAAGCGAAAAAAATAAATATTATATTTTAAAATATAAAATAAATTTTAAAACAAAAATTAGCATCCATAAAAAAAAAATTACCCCAACACCGGCGTTCAATTTTATTCATAAAAAGCAATATTTTGACAGAGTAAAATCTTTCCATTCTTATTACTTTATGTCAATAAAACAACAAAGTTTATTTATTTAAGAAAAGATATCACTAAGACTTCTAGTTTGCATCAATAACAAAAGGAAATAATCTTATTAACAATAAACAAATAATAACTAAAATTAATGACAGGAAGTTTATAATTATGTCAGAATTCATCTATTATCGTGTTGCTAATTTTTCAGGAACATTTGTCAAAATTATGACCCATTTCAGCCAGCTAAGTTCAGATTCATATAGTTCGTTTGTTGACCAGTCCATCAAAAAAAGATTTAAAAAAAAATCTTTATATGTTTACAGTAACACTGCTATGGTTCATCTTACGAATTACCATTCTGAAGAATAATAACGACAAGCCATTATTTCATCATATTGTGTTCGCCATTATTTCGCTTCAGCAGAGAAATGATGTTATTGTTCATGAATGGTCCGTCAAGATGGTTCAAAAGAGAACTGGACGTTCGAGTCAGTGAACCGTTCAGTCAGGAAGTGCTCGAAAGATTAGTTCCGAAAACATTAAAAAAGCAAGTCACGAACAAGAACGCCAATGAAGATTTCTTTTCACGAATGGTCGTTCGGTTATTTTTTTTTTAGTTTTTTATTTTCCTAGTTGTTGTTGTTTTTTTTTAATTTATTACTACTATTTTTCTTTCTTTTTCCCCGTCACTTTTTTGTTTGCTTTACTTTTTGTTTTATGGAGTCAATCTTTATTTTGTAGTTTCGAAAATAGGTTTCTGGATATTTTTCTGGTTGTTTTACTTTATTACTTACTTACACGAGATTGAAATAAAATATTCTAATTTAAGTTCAATATATTATATTTATTTCAAGCGTTTTTTTAATGAATCAGTATAGCTTTAATAACAGTAATAATTATTCTTATTTAATAGTAAAGACAAAAGATTTTTATAAATGATATTAAATCTGTAATTTTAAGCCGCTAGAAATAAAAATAAATATTTAAAAATAAAAAATTAAACTGTTTACTTACTATAAAGTAAGTAAAACATTTTTTATATAAGAATATTGTGTCATTTTTATTTAAATAATTAATAAAGGATAATTTTTATTAAATTAAAAAAAAATTTATTCCATCAGAAAATAGCTTGCATATTTATTCTAAATTACTTAATTTTTATAAAAAGTTATTTTATATTAGTCCGGTTTACCTGAAATATGTATTTTTCTTTTTAGTTAAAATTAATTTAGACAAATAAAAAAAAGCGAAATATGTAACGAAATTCAGAAAAAATATACTCAACATAATAACATAATATTTTAAAATTCAAAAAGACAGAAAGCCTATTAAAATTTTTACTAACAGAATTTGTGCTTGATCATATTTTAATGTGGACATTAAGGCGAATTTTTAATATAGAAAAAAAAAATTAAAATTAAAATATGATTCACTTTAGAAAACAGGGAATTAAAATAAAATAAATTAATTTTAGGCAAAAATCTAGAAATGATGTTTAAAAGATCTAGTATGTATATCTAGAAATAAATATATTTAATAAATTTTTACTTTAATAAAAAATGACCATATAAATTTTACCGAGTACAAAGTAAAAAAAAAAAATTATTGAAAGGGAAAAAATGAGTGGTATAGTTTTTAAAGTTATAGACTGTCAGAAAAATATACGAATCTCAAAAAAATAAATAAATAAATAAATAATAATAATAATAGTCTTTCAAAAGGCCAAAAGTTTATTAAAAGTATTTATAACAGGGTAACTGGAACTTTCAATATAAAACAAATTTCAAAATAATATTAATTTTTTATTCTTCCATCCACACAAAAATTAATCAAGAAAAGGAAGCAGCATTTATTTATTCTTTTTTGTGACAATAAGAATACCATGAAGTATATTTCTAATATATTAATTTAATTAATAAATTTTTTATATAATCGGCTAATCTGTTCAATTCTTAAAATTTAAGTATTTTTTTAAATTATACAATTTATGATTAACAGTATATAATATTAAAAAAATATTTTTTATAGATTGAGAACATTATTGAAGTCAATTCTTAAAAAAAATTTTTAAAAATATCCGATATTAATCTTACAATAATATAAATTTAATGAATCAATTTGCGTTATTAAAATAAATATACTTTTAAAACAAAAATTCTTTTGAAATAAAGTCCGATAATACGAAATTTCAAAATTGTGTATCTTACATAAAAGAAAAAGCAATTTTATTTCCATTTATAAAAAAGAAAATATTTTTAAATTCTGAATATTGTGTTTTAATATGTTCGTAATTATTTTAATCAATATTAAACAAGAAAAGCGAACGGTCAGTCTTCAAATGTAGTTCATTTTCTGCTCCAATGACCGTTGCCACAAAAAAGAAAATAGCGTATTGTTAATATAACGGAACATACTAATCATTCAAAAGTAAGAACCACTTCATGGCGATCCGGTTTTCCTCGACCGTGACCTACGTTGGAATGTAGAAGGGTACATGAAGATAGTAGGTACATAAAAAAAGAAGGTGAAAGAATTCTTAATGTACTAATGGGTACATTTTTCTGTGTGAAAGCGTAATCTATATTTTTTTTTTTTTTTATACGTACTATATTATAATAATGACGAATACAACATATATATTTTCTCAGTATTCTTGAATACTAATTATTTAAAAAGTAAACATTCAAAATTTCAATAAGTTATATTTATCGTTTGCTGTAACAAAAATTCGTTAAAGATATTTTTTTAATCATGAATTTCATTTTCGTGCAGCAAATGTGCTCAGACGATATATTTTTCTTTGTTTTGTAGAATGTTCTAAGAACAGAAATTTCATTAAATATCTCAGTATGAGGTGCAAAAAAAATATGAATAATTCAATATTAAATATAAAAAAAAGTTTTAAGCAATAAATCAATCAGTACGAAAATTATACAGATTTTTTTTCAAGGTAAAAAGAAAGTTCATCGAAAGGTAAAAGTAATTTTTTTTTCCATTTCATTGATTAAACTGTCATAGATGAATGGAGAAATTTCAATTTGATAAAAATTTTCATCTATACAACTGTTTGAAAATAATTTAAGTGTTATTAGTGTAATACTTTTGATGGCTTTGTGAAGGAATAAGCAATAATGATGGTTGTTAATTATTTATAAGTGAATAACAGCATTATTCAGTTAAATTAAAAAGTGACAATTTTCATTTTACGTACCACTTTTGGACATCATCCAATTGTAAAATTCAAAAGGGGCTCGAAAACCTTTGAGCAACGTATTCCATTTTTTTTTTTTAAAGTCCAACAGTTCTTTTATGATGAATTGATTTGCACCTGTAATAGATGACATCATAAGTAACAATAAAATAAATTATCAAAAAATATACTGAATATATAAAGCATTATTACATAATTATTACCATAGTTTTCTCATTGACAATTTCAAAAAACAAATAGAATTTTAAAGAATTATATGTTCACTTATTTTATTATTCCTTTTATAAATATTGATTACTTTAAAAAATCGTTAATAATGCACAATTTTGTTGAAGAAAACGTTATATTTATCCCAAGGTAAAAAATATTTATTAAAATTTTAGTAAACAAGCAGCTTAAAAATTGGTATTCTCTTTATTTATGTAGAAAATAATAATAATTTTCAATAAGCTAATTTGATTTTATTTATAAATTAATTTAAATTTAAGATTTAAAAAAAAAAAACAATTTTAGTATTGCTTATAAAAAATAATTAATTACTGTCATAAAAAATATTTTTATTGTTTCCATAAAGGTAAACCATTTTAAATGTTTTAAAATAATTCTAAAAATACTTTTATTGTTTACATAAAGATAAACCATTTTAAATATTTTTAAAATAATTCTATGATTACTTTCATTGTTTCCATAAAGATTCCGTTTTTAAAAATTAATTTGAATTTTTAATTTAGAATTATGAATTATTAATTATTGAATTTAGTTAATTATGTTTGAAAATAATTCTAAAAAATACTTTCACTATTCAAACCATTTTAAATGTTTGAAAATACTTTCTTTATTATAATCTGAATAATTGAAATAATGAATGAATAATGAAATAATAATGAATGAAATAATTCTAAGAATACTTTCATAAAGTTTCCATAAAGATAAACCATTTTAAATATTTTAAAAAGTAATTCTATCTTCAAAATGAATTCAAATAGCAGCTTTATTAAGAAAATAATTTGCTTAATCCATATTGGTTCACCTTTGTGTTGTGTACATTTTTCTATGTGTATCTCGGAAGATATGCCAACACTATTAAAATACAAAAAAATTAAAATTAAAATATAATGCTGAAATCATACTTTTAATACTAGATGCGTTAAATTTTTCATCAATAATTTCATTGTTAATTGGTGTATTGTCACAAAATTTAATTTACTTATTCTATTGGTATTTCAGTTTAATAAAATTAATTAAGTGTTAAGAATTAAAATGCTAACTTCTTCCTCTTTATAAAATTTAAAAATTAAAATAATTGGCAGAATAAAAAAAAATTTCAGAAAACGTTTTTTTTATAGTGCTAATTTTTAATTTTTATATGGAATTTCTTGAAATAATGCTTTTATACATATATATTGGCTATACATATTTATATCATATAGATATATAGATATACATATCTATATCATGGCCCTTTGATAATATTTAAAATCACTGCTAGTTTGATTTGGCGCTCGGTGCCACAGGTTTCGCTCGAGTCCTGGAGGTACCCTGGAAGCTTGTAGAGTGGTTTGAAATTCATTTTGAACTGTAGATCCCAATCTAATATAACTGTAGAGCGTCGGAAGTAGGGCTGACAAACCCTACCCAGTAAAAAGAAACCCTCTCATGTTTTGAAATCCGCCAGTAGGCCATGGGCCTGTTGCGCCAATGAAGAAGAAAGTAACTTAATTTACACATATTATAACAAACGAGGAGATTCTGTGATGATTGTGATAGTATGCGTTACAATCTGCATAGACAATCTTGGAAGTTTTTCACATAATTTTTATGTTGGTTTCCTTGGGAGTTCATAATAATCATTTTTTAAATATCAGAGACTGTTTCTATTACATCAAAATTATTTCTAAATGATACGTGCATTTAAGAAGTATGTTGAAAAATAGAGAAATGATATTTTCCTGATGATTTAAAATTTTTCATATTTGCTCTAAAATTGAAGTATAAAGAAGTTACATGATTTTTTTAGCTGAAACGCTTGAAACAAAAGTTCCACATAATACAAGAATACAGATCACAAATAGCCTTTTAGAAGAAATGTAACAAAATTGTAATTCAAGAATAAAACAGATACACAATTTACCGAAAATACATAAATTGTTAATCAAAATGAAGGATTTATAATTTTTTAGCTTGCTCCAGTGTATTTCATTATAGCCGAACATTTGTAAATGTTAATTTCTTAACGCCTTTTAAAATGTACATATTAAAAATGAATACATTAATTTTAAAAAAACACAAATAAAACAAAAACATAAAAGGAGATAAAAAAATTAATTTTCCTTATATAAACTTTTTTTATTTTTCCATTACAATCTGGAAGCTTTTTCAAATATTTTTTTTATAATTATTATTTAATAAACACTGGAGATTTAGGCAGTACACAAATGACAATTGCAGAAAATAGAATTATAGCAAATTTATATTACCTTTAGGGAATTTGGAACGATTAAAAAAAAAAGGAATGATATCTTCCGAAAAAAGTGTCAAGAGTAACTGTCTCTCATTTGGCTATTTACATTGTAAGAAAATTCGTAAAATTACACCCAAACAGCACGCCGATGCTGACAATGCAGTTTTAAATAAAAATATATCAGTATGATTTTCTGATATATTTTTGCAAGCAATTAAGTCTGATAAGCAATCTGTAAGTTCATAAAAATAATCAATTTGCAAGTTCATATTTTTTTCAATTGCTGAGTTTGAGTTTTTAAGAAGCATGGTTTTCAGAATAATTTTCATAGATAAGCATTTTATTAGCTGTTGCTTTTGAGAAATATTATACCATAAATAAAAAGAATATTGAGAATATTAATTACATTAAAATATCAGCAAAGGATTTTAAAATCCTGAAATAATTATTTCTTCTGCTCGTATAATTATTTTTTTTGTCTGAAGCAAAATTTATTAAGTATTTTGAGAGTGAAAATTATTTTTTTCCGGAAGTGGGTATACTTTATGTAAATAATGATCTTAATCATCATTTGTTGATAACTTCACAAGAAGGTACTTTTCAATTGTGCTTCTTCTGGGTAAGACGTTTTTAGGAAGATTTCGTAAAATTCATCTCTATTAATGTTCAATCTAATGAAAATCAGTAAAATATCAACCAATTAATCAACAACGACAAAGCAATAGCTGAAAGAATTTGGAACACTTGTCGGTCTAATTTTTTTATTTACTTAAGTAAGACAATAATAGAATCCAAAATTCCAGGAGCAGCTACAATTCTTGCTTCCAGCGACATGTTAACCGATTAAAAACCATAAAAAGAAAAAGTTCATCGCCATTCCCCACTTTATTAAAGGGCCTCACTGACACGAAAGACGTTAACCTCTTCTGTAGATCACAAATACCAGTTTGTAGGATACTATCATCACCGAGAATCGAACGCGAGTTGCATTTTAAAAAAACTGACCTTGTCTCGGTGAAAATGATTCTGTATTCAGTTCAGGCATTAATGGTGAAGGTTGAGGTCAAACATCTTTTTGTGAACTTGTTAGATAGTTCCACAGGCTTAATTCTTTCAAAGGCTCTTAATGTTTCAGGGTACATATCTCGACAAAGAGCATTGTCGCTTGTGCAGATCAGGTTCAATGGACAATTGCTATTGTGTTTGTTTTAGAAATTTTTTCTTTTATATTTAGAAAAGTATTGTTTTATACTATTATAAGATGATCGGATTGTTTTATATTATTATAAGATAACGGATTCTTATTTATTTTTTTTTTTTTGTAATATTTAATTCTTTTGTCATCGAAACTTTTACTGAAAAAAAAAAAATTATTTGAACAAATTAATCATATAGAGATGCAATAAATATAGCATATATAGTACATAATTTTTGGAATTATTTTTTATCTATAAAATATTGTCCGGCGCTCGGGGCCATAGGGTTTCGGGTTCGAGTATCGGCTGTGGCATGGTTGTTTGTAGAGGTTCGAATCCACTTTAAACCGTAGGTCCCGGTCTAATAGGATCGTAGAACGTTGTGGGGGTAGTGTTACTCGCGTCCATAGTATATCTTCAAGCTACACGGGCCCCCTGGGTAGTGCTAAATGAGTTACGTCTGTAACAGTTACAGTTACGTAACAGTTACGTGTAACAGCCGTAACAGTTAATAATGTGAATTTTTACAGACAACATTTCTTAACGTTTATTCAGAGATAATTTTATAAGTTAAAACTAAAATAAAAAAGGAAACTATTATGTATTAGTTCATGCATTCAAAAATTTCAACTTTTAAAATAGAATGAGCTAGGATCAATAACACGAATTTTTAGTGATAGGATTGGTTATTTTTGCCTGATAGCCCAGTGACTAGTGCTTTGGCACTTGGTGCACAGGTTTCGGGTTCGAGTTCCAGTTCGAGCGGTGCCATGGATGTTTATAGTGGTTTGAAATTCACTTTTAAACCGTAGATCTCGGTTTAATAGGGTTGCAGAGCATTGGGTGTAGGGTTGAAAACCCTGTCGCGTAAAAAAAAAAGAAACATCCTTCGTCTCGAAATCTATCAATCGGCAGACGACCTTAGCCCACTGTGGGTTGTTGCGCTAATGATGATGATGATAAAAATATATTGAGAGGTTTTTTTTTTTTTTTTTTTTTGATAAATCATTCAAATAAATCAAGGTTGTACGTCTTTAGCATACAAACAATGTTGTTAATTAGCAAAAAAAGACAAACTATATGATATACATTAAATGATCAATTTTTTACGTACATGGCATACATTTTCTAAAATTCTATTTGTAGCAATTAGTTACAGTAACGAATGTCCACCTATATAACAAAGAAAAAAATTATCAGCAAAACTCTTTCAAACCAAAATAAAAAACAAATTCACCCTAATAACCAAACCTGAAACAGTTGGAAACGCAGTTAATTATGTAATATTCTCGCTTGTGTTGCTCTAGCATCTCAAGCATAGAAAAGAAATTGGATGTATCTAAACAATAAAAAAGCAATAAAGCAAACGATGCGTAGCATAAGTTTGTGCACGAATATGCATCTGGACAAACTTGTAGCCTTCATTATATTGTAAAAAATAAATAAATAAAAAATGATTATGAAATCTTAAAATTCAGCGTAGCGTAGTGTCCAGTTGCTCTTATTTTTCTCATTTAAAAGACATCTGTAATTGTTTTAAACTTTTTTTTTTTACCAATGTCACATTTTAGATCGTTTATATTTTTTCAAACTCAAGTTAAAAGTAATCTGTTAAGTTTTTGAAATAAAAAGTATTTTCGTGATTTACATTAAATGACTTGTAAGTAATATTAAATATTTAAACAGTATTTAATATGCATAAATAATTAATGTAATTTCCTGTTTATATACCAAACAAAAAAACTAAATTTCACTGTGAAGATTGCAGCCGCGTAAAATCTATGGACATTTCTTCAGGTTTCATACAAATAGAATCTTTACTTAATTAAAAAATTTACAGAACTGTGTGCAAAGATAAAAATAAACGAATATCTAACCGTAAAGAACGAAACATAGCAGTTGTGGACGATAGATCTGGACATTAACAAAAGATGATCTTTAACAATAGTAAATTAAATACGATGTTTAAGGTGAAGTTATTGGTAAGAATTGTTATTTCTTATCCCATGTGGTAGACAGCAACACCTAAACCAATTCCAAGAACCCGTGTGGTCTCATGGAAGGAGGGAAAAGAGGAGGCAGCTTCTGATGGGATGGAACATCTGTAGGAAGTAGTCAAACTTGCTGTAAAAAAACTTGCAAACTTGCTATACTTTTTGCAAAACTGTTGTAAACTTGCTGTACTTTGCTGGTTCCGTAAAGCTGAAGAAGGAGGGCAGTGATTATGGTAGGACTTTTAGGGGAACTACCCGGCATTTGCGTATCGTATGGGGAAAATCGGAAAAACTCCCATTAGGTAGTCCGACTGACGAAGGGGCCTGATGGCAGAATGGCAATCGCTCTGGCGCTCGGTACCACAGGTATCGGGTTAGAATCCCGGTTGTGCTATGGATGATTGTAGTGGTTCGGAATCCACTTTAAGCCGTAGGTCCCGGTCTCATATGGCCGTAGCCCAATCAGACTTCTTCTCACCCACATCATTCCTAAACTGTAAAGGGCAACTCAGCTGTAGCCACAGTGATGTGGTGTGATGTAGTAGTTGTAGTAGTTCGACTAACGAGGCAAGATGCTGAACATCCCAAATGACATCGATCCTCCTCATTTTTTGAAACAGTGTCTACAACAAAGCCGACAGTGGCGAGCGTTGCCACTGAGCCACGAGTCGGGCGTTGATAAGAATTAAAAATGGTTCATAGAAGGAGAAATTAATAATTAACTGTAATACTAGCCAAGATTTTCCACAACCTTTTAGCAAATATGAAAATTACAAATCACCAGGAAAATATCGTTTTTTCATTTTGACCATCCTTCTTAAACGTATATTATTTTTTTGAGTAACATATTAAAAATAATAATAGCATTCAAAAATGCTTTTTAAAATTAAAATTTTTTATTTTTTGTCTTTCGTATAAAAATAGAATTTAATTTATATAATATGTAGCTTGAAGATATGCTACGGACGCGAGTAACACTACCACCGCAACGCTTTACGATCCTATTATACCGAGACCTACGGTTTAAAGTGGATTTCAATCCACTATAAACATCCATGGCACTGCCGGGAATCGAA
The DNA here is from genome assembly GCA_021605095.1 of Caerostris extrusa. Classification (NCBI taxonomy): domain Eukaryota; kingdom Metazoa; phylum Arthropoda; class Arachnida; order Araneae; family Araneidae; genus Caerostris; species Caerostris extrusa. Next base: position 6,750 of record BPLR01005653.1, on the reverse strand, counting down.
CCCGAAACCTGTGGTACCGAGCCCCAGAGCGTCCTAGCCCTTCGTCCATCAGGCCCCTCATATAGAACTGTGATGATTGTTATGCAAAAAAAAAAAAAATTGCTTAAATTAATATAGGATAAAGCTTCCATATGACTTACTCAATAAAGCTGTTATTCACTCTAATTTTTCTACTCATATTTAATAAACATACATACAGCAAAAGTCAAATACATTTATTGAAAAAAAAAATATTTTGCATAAATGAAAAAAATTTTTGTTAAAAAAAAAAAAAAAAAAAAAAAAAAAAAAATGGAGGAAGGAAGAAAATTCTTTTGTTTTTAGATAAACAGTTTGCATGTTGAAAATTTATTAGAACTATGAGGACAAATGGCTTTTGAACTATGTAAAACGATTGCGACATGAATGAATCTAACTTCCTATTTGTTATTTGATACTGAAATAAAAAAACATTTTTTTTTTTTTATTTAATTTTCAAATAAACTTCTACGGTAAATGTCCAAATAACGATTCGCCCAAATATAATTGCAATCGTGAAATGTTTATTGCTGAACTCCTTAAAACGGAATTGCACGAGCAGGAATGCCTGAAATTTTGGGTAATTTTGCCACCAAAACATCAACAACAACAACAAAAAAAGTTAACAGGACTCAGATTTTAGGTCACGTGACTCAATATCTCAACCTTTTGTGTCCTGTGGAACCTGTTCGGATCACCAATTCTTAGTGACCGCTGGTACATTCGAAATCATCAAATATTTCATCCAGGTTACCAATCACACCGCAATTGGAGCTTATTTTTGTTTATTTGAGAAAATATTTGAGAAGCCGTGACACTAGAAACAAAGGATTTCCCCCGCTACGCCAGTCCAAGCTGATTTATTGGGCCAGCCGTCATACACGAATGAATGGAAAGACACCTAAACTAGAACAGGTGCTTTGTGTCCCCGTGTGGAATATCCTGGTAAAGTCTTGCAGCAATTAAACTAACCGCTTTGTAATAATTCAAGGCGTGAGTCATGTAGGAACTAGTAAATGGTAGACATCATTTTTTAAGGTTTAAATGTGCCGGAAGTAGTCGATAAGAATTTGAAAACAATTTGGAAAACTTCTTATAAAAATAGGGCGGAATTTTTCATATAATTCCCACATTAATGTTCCATCATTTACTAAAAAAAAGCAGTAATACAGTATCTCAATTAATATTACAGCATCTACAGTACATTAGTACATCTTTATTACAATGTCTACAGTAATAAAAAGTAAAACAGTATCTCAAGTAATTTATTAAATTTTATCTTTTGGCTTTTATCACTGAGGAGAATTTTTTGGAGAATTTTTTTAACTTTCGAAAGAAACTTGCCTCTATTTGAGTACTTAAAAAAAACTGAATTATTAACGTATTCATACAGAAAATAGCAAAAGGAGTTTTTGAAATACATATCAGCCTTCATTTAATTGGTTACAGTTAAGCGGTATAGGATTTCAATTTTGAAGCTTTTATTTATTTATTTATTTATTTAAATTCTCCAAAAGCATACAGTGATTATGTGATTGCTTAGCTATTTTAAAAACAAAAAAAAAAGAAAGATTTATTTAATTCTGATAATACAATAAGGTGTTTAAATTTATTTTTCTTTCTAGAGGCTTAATTGCCAAAAAAAAAAAAAGGAATTAAAGCAGGTTATTTAGTTATTTAATTTTACGAACCTAAAAATTAAATTAAAGCACCTTGGTTATTGGAAAAAAAGAGATTTTTTTTTCTTAATTTATTTATTTTAAAGTTATTTTTATTTTTAATGCAATATAATTAAATTCAAAAGAAAAAAAAATGCAATTTAATGAAATATAATTAAATTTCTATAAAAGAAAAAAAAAAATCGATGCAAATAAATTTTTAAAACAAAAGTGGAAATGGTTTACACTATCTTGTCAACGTACTTTAGTTCAAAAACAGTTTCTGTAAAAAAAAGAAAAAGAGATTTTGAAAACACGAGGCTTTGAATATGATGGAATTGTTTACGTTTCAAGGTCGATTTAAAAATTCTGCAACGATCGAATCAGATGAAAGAAACATAACTTTTTTCTTCTAAGTGATATCAAAATATTTCAGTTTTCGATTGAATCAGATTAAAAAAAAAATACAGTTAAACAATTAGAAAAATCCCTTCATTAATTTATATTAAATGTTCTTTAAGTCTTATAATTAAAAATGTTTGATAAATTCATTGTTTTTGATTTTGTCTAACGCATTTGAGGAGATCTGATTAAAATGAACTTTAATGGTTTAAAAATACACTATACCTCTGAGAATTTCACGTTGAAGAATTCATTTAAAATAGTTATCTAAAATTAATTTATAAATTGCTATTAATTAACTTTAGATAATTGTAATTAATTTTCCTTAGTTCTTATAATTTGTGTTTCTTTTTAACATTTGCTTGCTAGTCGTCTTCAATCTTCTGTGAAATAAATCAAATTTTAAAAAGTATAAATTAACAGTGTTAACTTATGAGATGTTTAATGTTTATTAATATTTAATGTTGATTATTAATGTTTTTCTCTTTTTGAGGGAGAGGGGGTGTTAATGTTTTCACTTTCTAAAATGTTTATTCTTTTTGCAAAGATATGTTCTATAGTATTTTTTAACTTTTTAATAAAATGTATCTTTTATGAATTAATTGTAAATATCCATATAATTAAAGGGACAAAAAAACAATTTTTTGGAAATTGAATTTAATTATACTTGCCTCGCTTTCATAAAAGCATCTGTTTGGAATATATATTGAAATATTTCAAATAAGTAATAATTTCGCCACAATCTTTCCTTATTTGGTAAATTTTATTTAAATAAGCAATTTTTTAGATTTTAGATCAAAAAAATTATCATAGGAAATCCTTCAAAATTCTTTTAAAATGCACATTTGCATTTATTAAATAAAAATTTTCCAAAAAGAAAAAGGGTTATGAACTTTCTTGAAGAAATTCTTTCAAACACACTTTTGACTATGAATGTACCGATTTAAAATTCCACAGTAATTCATGTACTACTGCAGACGTTTTAATGACATTATTATTATTCATAAGTTTTAAATCGCAAGAATAAATATGTGAACGTGTTAATTAGAATGCAAAAACTTATACATTGTGTAAAAATATTCATGCCTTTTTATATCCATCTTGTCAGTTGTCACATCATTGTTGTAAAAATTTGACTGGTAACACTGGTACAAAAATAACAACTTGCATAATTAATTCCAAAGGTAACGATTTCATATTTGCATTAATAATATATATATATCATAAAGACTATTCGAAGTAGTTAATATTCGCAAACAAAAAAAACGAAGAATGCATATTTCTTAATAAATTAATGATTTTAAAAAATAAAAACCCAAAATATTAGATTACTATTTTATTTTTTTTTTATACAATTCAGTATACACTTTTCCATTTGATATCTATCATTTATAAGAAAATATCGTAAATATAGTGATGTAGTAATATATCGTAACTATAATAATTTTTTTTCATTTAATGTACAACAAAATAATATGGATAAATATCTTGGTTATTATTTTACCTGTTTTAAAAAATGAGAATTGGAGTCATTCATTATGTAAAAAAAAATTTTTTTTATTTTTAAAATTATATATTATATCATAAAATTATTTATTATATTATATATAATATGATTATATCATATATAAAATTATATATATAATATTACATTATATTACACATAAAAAAAAAAATTTCGGTGTTTTTCATAATTTTTTTTTTTCATTTAGTCGACAACCAAATATTATGGATAAATATCTTGGTTATTATTTTATCTATTTTTTAAAAAAAAATGTGATTTGGAGTCATTCATTAACGAAAAAAAAATTTTTTTTGGCTCAAAAAGGGCGGATAGAAATTTTGTTATAAAAAATATATTTATCACGAAAATTATTTATTAATTATAAAAAAGGCTACGTTAAAATTCTATCGTTTATCGTATTGTTTAAACAATTCAATTTACACAAAGTTTAGACTTAAAATTTCCAATTTTAATTTATGCTAAATCAGAATTAGTCTATCTAATAAAAGAATATTTTATCTTTCTTTTTTTTAATTAATTTTTAAATTTATAAAAGGCAAGAAATAACTTTAAATTTTTAAGTAGTTGCCTAATAAGAAGTTAAATCAAATATAATTAAAAATTCAAATATTATTGAATTTTCTATAAGCAAATAAACGTATAAATATTTTTTTTCCCTTGCTATTTGATTAGTTTATTTAAAAATATAAAATTTATTTATTATAAACTTTATGTATTTTTTTCTGAAGTCTTTTGCAATGAATTAACGTCTAAAAGAAAACTTTATGCATTATTATTTCCTGGTTGCTTTTTAATATCAATATCATTTTTTAAAAAGTGCGTACTTTTCCTTATGAAAATATACTTTGGAAACAATATCGTACACATTCAAGTTCATATTAATTAATAAGTTGTAGTAAACAAAAATATAGATTGACTATGTCAACTGTTTTTCTAAAGATTTTTTTTCCTGTTTAATTTTTAATGATATTGCAATATTGACATAATGGATTATAAACACTTAATAACGTAATAAAAGTGCTGACAATTATTCTTAAATATTGAAATTAGCTTAAAAATTTTATAAATGAAAATATTTTCAAATAAATATCCATATTATTTTGTTGTACATTAAATATTGTGGATATTTCTTTAATACTTTTGTTATAAAAACCGTTTGTTAATTTAATATTCGAATTCGAAATTTGATTAAAAAAAAACTAGTCGAGATTATGAAATTAATTACGTATAAATTAGCTCTGAGACAAAGAAAACAAGATAAAAAAATGCATAAAAAAAATTTATCATATTTAAAAGTGATTAATTTTGTCGGCAAGGCAATCTGAAGAATTATCAACCTTTAAAATGTTTTGTAAATAAAATTTCATTGCAACTTTGGTAGAAAGAAATTAAACATGAAGTTAAATGCATGATATTTTATTTCTACATGAATCCTTTTTTTTTTTTTTCAAATTTAAAATAGCAGTTACTTTCGGGTTCGAGTTCGGCGGTGCCATGGATGTGTGTAGTGATTCGAAATTCACTTTTTAAACCGTAGATCCCGCTCTAATAGGGATCGTAGAGCGTTGATGGGGTAGTGTTACTCTCGTTCGTAGCATACTTTAAGCTACACTTGCCTCCTGGGTAGTGCTAAATGAGAAACAACGATGCAGCCCTTGCTTATGGCATAAGATAACTGTCTATGTATTTGCCAGCTGTATTAGGAAAAATTAACACAAACTGATATCGACAAAATAAAAGTTAAACGAAAATACCTTAAACTTCTTTGGCCAACGAAAAGACAGCTTCAATTATCTTAGAAGTTTATGTCAATGGTTAATTTACTAGCGTTTCAAAATAAACAGCATAACAATAATAATTAATTGCACATATACGATAATCATCATTAATACAAGAAATTTCTCTTGAAATACTATAAAAATGTGCTTCATTATAATTTTATTTTATTTAAATTTCCTGTTCTTAATCTACTTTAATTTATTTGTTCTGTTAACACTATTTAATTGATCACTAATTTTAGTAAATACACTACTATTTTTTCTATTAATAGATATACTCTAAATACTTAAATTTATCTGCTTGCACTTCATAATCGTCCATTCATAATCATAAAAGTATATTCCTGAACAATTAAATATAACTACTGGTCTTTATATAGTTCTAGTTTAAAATAAGTTATTATTTTTCAAGAAATTAAGTGAAATCAAACACAGTTTAAATAAACAAATAAATTTTAAATTCAAAACAAAACAGTTGAATAAAATTTATTTCTTTTGCATTAATTAATCGAAATCCGAAATAGAAAATTCAGACTTGCTGGAAAACTGAACACTTAGAAAATAATAGAATAAAATTGTCCATATTTGGTGCCGCAAATGAATATAAAGTTACTAAAACTATTAATATACAGAAAAAAAAACTTCTTAGGTTTCAAGATTGAAACCAGATTATTATTTAAAAAAAAAAAAAAGAATTTTTATAAGTTTGAACTCTTTTTAATATTTAATAAAATTTTAATTTGTTAATTATATAAGTGAGCTCTATACGAATGAAATAATATTATAAGAATAGTTTTATTTCTTTTTTTAATTAATGAATAACATTTACGATAAAGGAAAACCCAAAACATTACATAACAGTATTTTTAAATTAAATATAAAAGTAAAATTAAAAAGCTTATAATGATGTATTATTTCTTAAACAGTTCATTCAATTTATACCACAAATTACAGCATAAAAATGCCTTCATTTATAAAAGAAAGAAGAAAGGAAGAAAGCAAATTACAGCATAAAATGCCTTTCATTTATAAAAGAAGAAAATCTTATATTTATAAAAATGAAGAACATAGATCGAAACAATAGAATAAGTGAAAATACACATGTAATAAAATTGTCCCAAACCCTCAATTTTTGCAAAAATTTAGTTAAAAGCACACAAACAGTTAAACCAGCAGCTTAAACGCTTGAAAAGCTTAAAACATCTTCATAACTCCTAATTCATATATTTAAGATACGATATTACTCTCAATTTACTAATGTACTTATTAATTAAAAACAATCTTGTCTTAAAAATTAAGTACTGGTTTATTTACCCATTATGTTTTGTTCTGAAATCAAAAATAAATATGTATTTTTAATTACTACTAA
>BPLR01005652.1:0-64770 GCA_021605095.1 Caerostris extrusa | reverse complement strand
ACACTTTTCGAAATTACTGTGAATTATAAATTTAGTCTTAAACGAGAAGTAGTGCATCCAAAGTGTGCTAATTACATTGAACCACTCAGTGATCCTTATCATAAATTAAGATGTACTTGCTGCTCGTGCAACCCCATTAAGGGCCAGATCAACAGTGTGATTACAAAGTACTGGGCTGCTTCATCACGTAAAGTGTTGATGTGGGTGCTTTTTGATGTTGCTTCTTTTGAGGATTTTAGATACTACAGAAGCAATCATGTAATGCATTGTTTTTCTTAGGCTGTTTTTTAAAGTTTGCTTGTTATATAAAGTACTTTGCAGACATTTAATGATGGTAATTACATTACCAAAACAATACATTTATTAACATTATATTAGATTGTTAGATTGATTTACATTAAATTTATTAATTAGCACAGATTATCAGATTGATTAACATTAGCTTAGATTGTTAGATTAATTAAAATTAGATTTGATTGTTAGATTGATTGACATTAGATTTGATTGTTAGATTGCTTAACATTAGATTTATTAAAATTAGATTAGATTGTTAGATTGATTAACATTAGATTAGATTGTTTGAATTATTAACATTAATAAAAATAGATTTATTGACGTTAGATTAGATTTCATGATTTAATAACATTAGCAAACACTAGATTTATTAACAATAGATTAGATTGTTAGATTGATTAACATTAGTAAACAATAGATACATTAACATTAGATTTGATTGTTTGATGTATTAACATTAGTAAACAATAGATTTAGTAACATTAGATTAGATTGTTCGATGGATTAACATTAGTAAACAATAGATTAATTAACATTAAACTTTTGAAATTAATAAACTAAAATTTAAATTTGAATCTTAGATACTAATTAATTAAATTTTAAAGAGCCTTTTTTGAAAAATATTTTCAATAGTTTTTTAAAAGGAAAATATGTAAAACGTTTAATTTTAACTTTTTTTTTATCAGTGTGTATTCGTTTTTATTTAACCGGAGATACCAAAATAACAGGTTTAAAGTGAAAATTACTAATAATGCAAAAGAAGTAAAAATAATGCAAAAAATTCTCTGTTTTATCACACTTTTTAAAACTAATTTTGAGATATTTCACATAATTTTGTAAATGTTGTCTATTACATAGTTATTGATAATACAACAAACAAAAATCTTTCTATCTGGTTAATCTTCACTTTACTTTCTTAATATAATATCATTTTGACCTAGGTTTTATTAGATATGTTTATAAGCAGTACCTAAATTTTAAAATCTAAAAATATATAGTTAATTTAATTTAAATCCTTAAATAAATACCTAATAATAATGTAAATGGTAATGAATTGCAATGCTGATTATTTATTGTTGTTGTTGTTTCTTATCCCACTTGGTTGGTCAAGCCCACGAGCCCATACGTACTCATGATTGAAGGGGAAGGAAGCAGCTTCTGATGTGATGGAGCACCCGTAGGTAGAAGTGTGACTTTGGCTCCGTGAAGGTCTTACAGTCATAGGAGACCGGGATCTACAGCTTAAAGTGGATTCCGAACCACTACAAACATCCATGGCACCACTGGGATTCGAACCCGAAACCTGTGGCACCGAGCGCCAGAGCGCTAGACACTCGGCCATTCAGGTCCCAAATGTGTCAATGCCAACGGCACGTTGTGTTCCCAGGTGGTCACCCACCCAAGTACTGACCGCGCCCAATGATGTTTGACTTCGGTGATCTAACGAGAACAAGTATATTCAGCATGGTATGGGCGTTGGCGGTGATTATTTTCAGTTTGAAAAGAAATAAGGCATTATATATAAAGAGAGACAAAAAAAAAAAAAAGCCTTCATTTTCTAAAATATATATTTCTTAATTTAGAGTCAAGAATATCGTATTTTATTATGACGCCAGAGTAGTGGTAGTAGTTTGTTAGTAATTGTTTTCTAAATTCTTTTCTGGTTTTAGTCATCTTGACCGAAGCTAAGTGCTTTGAGAATTCACAAATACTGTTTTTAAGAAAACAAAGTGTTTTTGTTTTGCAAAATTATGTAAATGTGAACAAAAGTATTTAAATAAAAATATTTAGTATATCCTCCGCTTTATATTTTACGGATGACTAATGATAGTTTTTTTCTCAATAATTTAGATATTCAAAATTTCTCTATATGTATTAATGGTTTAAATGGATAATAACTAGTAAAGAAAAACAAAATAATGACTCCTTAGTAATAATATTATTGAGTTTTTTATAATCACTTTTAGATATTTGAGGTTCAAAAGCATTAGTTAAAGTAGTAATTTAATTGATTTTTAAAATTAGGGCATAAATCCTATTCATGATAAATTTAAATAAAAAAAGATCTACATTATAAAAAGTAATTGAAGAAACTGCAATTGAAATATTAATATTAAGCAGAAACATTTTTCAAGTTAAAATTTGGACATAATTACTGCATATATAATTCCAATAATGTATGTTCCTAGATTTCAAATAATGATTCTGATTATTTCCCTAAATTTAATCGATATTATAAAATAATTATTAAATGATATCAGTTTTATAAGTTTCTCTGAATCAAAATCAAATCAATAAAACAATTATTGAGTGATTTATAATCTCTTTTAGATATTAGGAATTCAAACGCTTTAGTTAAAGTAGTAATTTAATTGATTTTTAAAATTAGGGCCTACATATTTTTCATGGCAAATTCAAATAAAATGGTCTGGAATATAAAAAGCAATAGAAGAAACTACAATCGAAATACTCATATTTAGCAAAAACCTTTTGAAGATAAAATTTTGATCTTATAAGAATCTAATTCGGTCTTGGACCAAAGAATATGCATTTCAATTCAAATGCAAACGTAAATTTCTCTTGTTCAGTCTATAGAAAAGACTTTAAATTCAGACTCTCAGAAGTTAGAGTTAAAATAGTACGGCATAAAAATACTGCATTTGACAGCACGAAAATATTATTTGTGCTTAAATATTTATGCTGTCTTTATAAAAAATTTAACAAAGCCACAATTTTCTGCTTTTGAAAGAACCTCAATTCATTTTCCTTTTATCTTCTTGTGGTAACATAAATATATCACTTTAAACACAGAAAGTGAATATAAATAAAAAATGACATCATACATAATTCTGCATATATGATTCCTATAATGTTTGTTCCTCGATTTCAAAGAATGATTTCAATTATTTACTAAATTTAATGGATATTATAAAAATGATTATTTAATTATATCAGTTTTATAAGTTTCATAAAACCAAAAATTATTGTTAAGAATGTAAGAAGTATTTTTTTTTTTAGAATTAATACGAGCTCAATACATATTTTCGTTTTAACAAAAACATCAAAATTTTACAATAAAAAATGTCATATAAAATAGATATTGCTATTTTCAAAATTAAATAATCTTATTCCTGGAACTTTAAAAACCAGAAAATATATTTATTTAAAAATTTCTATTGAACAGTTTTATTCTTAGTTTATCATTAAAAATATAAAATTTTAAAATTAAAAAATTTTTTTGTTGTTGTATCTCAAAAACTCTAATTTTAACAAACATATTTTTTAAATGTTTAATTTTAATTTTTTTTAGATTTTTTTCTTTAATTGTTTATATAGAATGTTATCTTGGTAATATATTTAATTAACGTCTAAACTAAAAACAAAAAGGCAATAAAAATTACTTAGAAAAATGTATAAGATAAATGCATAAATATAAATAATTATGATATTTCAAAACAGAGTACATTGCTATATTTCTGATTAGTTTACCATTAGAACTATGGCCAATAGCTTTGTCAATTTACTTGAATGTACACAATTTTTATAAAAATTATAAGTTTATTTTAGATATTATTTATAAACGTAGCTTTAAGAAGTATTATAGTTGTCTTGTTATGAGATCTTGATAAATATTTAAATACTAATTTTGTTGTTTCTTATCCCACTTGGTCGACAGCAAGTTCATGAACCTGTGTGGCCATGATGAAGAGTAAAAAATGCAACTTGTTTTTGTCCTTGACTTTGCGGCACAAAGAAATGGGGTACACAAAGGGAGAAATCTGACTTTACTCCAACCTGTCATACCCCCAGGTCACACTCCACTAAATGGGTACCCATTTTAGTCGTCTTTTTATTACATAATTATTCAGATTAGTAACGAGCATGAGGTTGCATGTGCTACAGTGGGGTTATTCTAACCTGGACCCACAAGAGACTAAATATTAATTCTAATTTATTGATTATAATTTTATCGTTAAAATTTAGATTAGTTACTAATTAATGTGAATAATTATGTTAGAAGCTTTTCATTAGGTATTTTAATAAATAGATGCATACTTTGTAGAAGAGTTTAAATCATAATTTTAATATATAGAGAATTTATATTATAACTTCCAGAATTACTTCTATTGTAATTTTGCGTAGGTTAATATTATACTTGTGAATTGTTTTGAATGTAAAAATTGAAAAACAAAATTTCGATGCAATAAATTACAACAGAATTTTCAAATACGGTAATTTTTCATTATAAAATGGATTTAAACATATAAATAAAGAATTCATTGTTAAATTAATTTAATAATTAGAAACAATTCTTAACTTCCATTAATTGTTCGTATCTAGATGCATCTATTGAAAGCATAATTACAAAATATTTTTTTATGTTTGTGGTAATGCGACATAAGCACATGAAATACAGATTTGAAATCTATTATGATACAATTAAATACTAATATGTCGAATTGCATTAATACAATTCGATAATATAAGTCGCTTTTTATTTTATTTTTTACATTTTGGTTTATAAAGCAATTTCTGCAATCATATTATACCGTTTGAAATTTCATAGTCAATATTATAATTAAATTCAAAGACAATAGTCTATATTATAATTAAATGAAACTCATTATGGTTAAATCAAATGCGATGAATATAGTTTTACATTAATAAATTACTGAAAATAATTTATTAATGTAATACTATATTCCTCACATTTAATTAGCCATTATGCTTTTTGATTTAACTACCATATTTGATTTTTTTGTTATTTCTCTTGGTATGAAGCCTAATAAACTTGATAATCCTTTTTAAACCCCAAAGGAAAGTTAAATCTTCGAGTTTTAGACATCAAAATATAAAAAAGTACAATGAAATCACATGCAAAATTACAATTAAGCTAACTTTTACTTTAACTTTTACATTAACTTTTACATTTCTTACGTTTCTGAAGAAATATCTTAATACTATTCGTTTAAATACAAGTAAATTAAAAAAAAAATTATTGAAAAAGATTTGAAAACTTGTCAACAAGTGTTTTTGTCAAATAGCTCCAAAGTTAACAAAATTTTAACTGAGCAAGGAAATCGAAGTATATCTGCACAACCAAAAGCATTACTTATAAAACAAAATAAGTTAACATTTATCTGTCCTTTTTTATATAGAGAACAGCAAATGAATGTAAGATTTATATTAGTTTATTATGTATAGGTCCAAAAATTACAAATAAATAAAGAAACAATCTTATAAGTTAGATAAAAACCTTATATCATTACCTTTATATTTCCTATTGATAATAATAATTAATTTATTAATTTAAGAGTCAGTAAAACTTAAATTTTTAAAAACTCCTCATTATAATTTGTGTTTCAAACTGCAAATGCAACTCACATATATTTAAGCTTAATTTAATTTAAGCTTTCAAATAATTTCAAGTTTATTTTTGCTTAATAATTATTTAATTTAAAATAATTCAATGTTTAAATATTTAAAATTAATAAATAATAAAATATTTTTTAACATTTAAAATATTTTTTTATGCATAATGAATTCTAGCTTTGATGTCAACCTCTATATTGTCATGTTAGCTTTATTCTGGTTGAAATAATTTTCGCAGATTAAAATTATAACCATTGACTTTATTTTTTTAATGTCTTAAGTACATGCATATGCATATTTTTTTGAAATAGCACACGTCAGGAGTCAATTTGAATACAAATTTTTATTTGCCAACAGTGTAACAGTATAAAAACCTTCTAAGTAAAAAGGTAAAACATTAAATTTCCTCAAACATTTAAAAGATCTTACATTAAAATAAACTTCTTGAGATTCCATTCCTGAAATTGATAAAATTTAATTTTCTATTCATAGCAACATTCATAAGTAATTTATGCAGATACTCTCCTTTTCCGTGGTTATAAATATGAAATAATTCTAAAAAAATATTTGAAATTCCTTGAAGATTGGTGAAACTCCACTTAAAGATTGGTATTTCGACTTCAATGTATTAAATTATTGGTACCCATAGTGAGCGATACTGCCCTCTAGGGGAATGGGGAACAATCAATAGGGGCAATAGTAACCTCTGGTTCATTTGGGACCATTTAACATTACAAAGAAAGTAGTGAAAGCGCGAAATAGTAAGAGAAAAGAAGAAAATTTAGAAAAACTATTCGATGGCGATTTAAAGGTAACAATGTTGCTGTAAAAGCACATCCCTAAAGTTTATCTTAGTTGTAGTTCTTAGTTAGTATCTTAGTTAAAGAGCTGTAAAATAAATGTTTTTAATTGAATTTTCTTTGTTTTATTTAGTGGCGCGTAGCTTTAGGGTAGCCACAAATTTGTTAACCAAACTATAAAAAAAGAAGGAACTGATTGCAAATAGTGAAACTCTTCCTGATTTAAGAAGGTCTAAAATGGAGTCTGAGTATAATCCTTTAATAGGAGCACACTATGTTCATCTTTAATTAAAATCATTTTTAATGCTATACTTGAGTTTTATGTTCATACTGTCATTCGTTATTTTCAATGTATGTGAGATGCATATTATAATTATGGTTGATTTTAATTTTTTTTTTTATAATTTCAAGCTTAAACGCGTCTCATTTACATCTTTATTTATGATATATCAAGATATATGCAGATATATAGTTACATAAGAGAGCACAGATTGTTTACTATTTTCTTTTATTTGTTCCATTAAAGAATGTACATTTTTGAGGGAGGACACAGAATAGGTTTTTTTTTTTTTTTTTTTTTTTTAAAAAGAGATGGTAGAACAAATTTGTTTGGGAACCATTGACTTAATCGTAAAGTAGCACAAAATGTATCTAAAGTGAAAGAAAATATGTCCTGAAATGGAAGGAAGAACTTTATTTTACCAATTCATACGTTATCAGTCCCTTTTTAATAATTCATCAATAACAAAAAAAAAAAAAAAAAAAAAATTGCAAAAAAAATATCTTTAATAAATTTCAGGAAAGGATTTTTTTAAAAAAAAAAACTTTAGTTCAAATTCTTTTCTTTACAAATGCTTGTGGATTAATTGTTTTCAAGAAGTTTTAATAACAGAACTTGAATGAGTTAAATTATAGGATATTTTGCATTTGTGAAGAACTATGCAAAACATAGAATAAATGATATAATTTTATAGTATTTTTAAAAATTTTTGTAATAATAGACCCAATATATATTATTATATTTCCAATGTGTCCTGAAAAAGTATTATATTTTCCTGAAATTATTTTATTTTCAAATTTATTCATTACATCGTCAAAATAAAACCTTCAAATTATATATATTTTTTAATTCCAAAAAAAAACTTCATATAAAACAAAATTCCGTTGTTAAACTTATAATCTAACTGGTCGTGATAATTGTAATAAATTTTAAAATTGTTTAAAGTTCATTATTAACAATTAATTAAGATACTGTTACAGTTTACCTTCATTTATTGTTTCCCATAATATGTTTGTGGTTTCTTCAACTTTAAAACAGATTGCATATTATTTCAGGAACAAATTTTGTAAAAATTGTCCAAAATATAATTAAGGTTTAAATTTTTTTTTGAGGTACAAAAATTTATTATTTTTTATTTAAAGTATTGCAGTGAGAAAAAAATTAAAAAGCATTCAATTTTCAAAAGAATTACCCACTCATGTGGCCCTCATGAGCTAGTGGTAAATTACTATCATTAGTAAATTACGAATAAAATTCGTCATTCTTATTTATTTTTTTTTCTTGATATTTAATGAATTTATTTTATATAATTTTTTTTCACGGCATCGTGTAATTTTAGTAAATATTTTTTTAAAAAGTGAATTCGCTTTCAAAATTTCAATATATACAAGAAAATGTTAGAACATAAAAAAAAAAAATATTGCCACTGTTGTCATTGTTTTCAATGTTATAGGATTAAAATGTTAAGTCTTTAATATATTTTTTAATTACGAAATTTAATTAAACAATGTAAAAATAAAACGTACACGTATGAGTCATTCAAAAGTCACCAACTCAATTGAAAGATTTGTTATTTATTAGAGATACGAACTGGGATCGTTTTGCTAGCTGGTGTCCTTTTAAAGGTGAAGCCCGTCTAAGTGGCCGAGGAGTAATCTATGAGGATGTCTAACGAGAAAATTACCCTTTCCCAGTAATTTGCATCGTCGACAATTTCTAGGAAGTTGAACTGTGTAATAGGATACAGCTGTTGAAACCAAAGTGAAGATATTCACTCAACGACAGACGCACTCAAGTCTTCTTTACTTCTGGATAAATCAATATATTTATAAATGTACATTTCATCGAAAAGTTTCATGTTAAAAATTTAAATCATACGTTTTTTTAATTAAAAAAATAAAAATTCAACATCATTTCCTTTTAATACTATAATTTTTTTATGAGTTTGTTTACAATCAACGCATTGCTGTTATTTGTATAGCTGATATATTAAAATTAGTTGTAGATATATATAGATAGATATTTAGTTTATAAAAAAAATATTTTAAATTTATAAATATTGAGTCACTTTTTTTTTAAATTTTAAAACAAAATAATTGGTTTAAATATGATCGATAACTGATTTAGAAAAATAACTAATTTAATTTTCTTATTTTAACTCCAATTTAAGTATTAAATATATGTTTAAAGGAAGCTGTTACCTCGATTAATTGTATAAAAGACAATTATTCTGCAATAATTTATTTGCAAATTAAATATGGTAACAAAAGATAAAGAATAAGTGTCAGTTATGATAGCATAAGAAAAAGAATAAATGTCAGTTATAATAACACAAGATGTAGGATAAATGTCATTTTGCAAATAAATCTTTTTTGTATAAATTTCATGTTGAAATTCTTTTTAAAAAATTCTAAAAAAACTTGTCATATTGTTTAAGGGTCTTTCAAAAAAATTCCTTAAAAGATAGCAAATAATCAATAATTTTTAGTTGATCTTCTCCTTAGATATATTCTATTAGAAAATTCACACTTTCCCACAAAAATGAATTAACGAGAACAAGTATGATAAAAACACAAGCATTTTAGCAAGTTTTAGTACAGAAGAGTGTTTAATCATCCGTCAATGCTTCCGAAATTCAGCAAAAGAAGTATACGGGAAACTACATCTTGCTTGTTTATTTTCACTCTATTCATAGATAAACGAAATCCCTTCATTCCTAGTCCGTGCCTATTGACTTCTTCTTTATACTGCTTTCACAAAATCCCAATTCGGTCCAAGAAAAAGGAGAATCTTTTCTTTTCTTGGACCCAAATTAGGATAGTATACTGCTGTGTCCAAAAGGAAGACCAATTTTCAATTTAAAATCCGGGGCTGATGGAATTTCAAATTTTTCTTTTTTTTTTTTTAAGTTGCTGACACTGTTCGTGATATCTGTGTGAAATTTGACTTCAAAATAGTCATTAGTGTTTGAGTTAAGCTGGCTTTGTGAGACGCTAAAACTGATTCTAGCGATTTTCGAAATGTCTGAATTAATAGCACAAAAAACTTGCATTGAATTTTGTTTGCGGAAACGTATAGAATGTTGCAGAAGACATTCGGTGAGCATTCCTACATCTTAATGAAGTGGTATAAACAGTTCAAAGAAGGCAGAGAATGTATTGAAGACGAACAGCCCTCTGGTCGACCATCACCTTCAAAAGACGAAGCTCACATTCAAAAAATTAAAAATTTGGTGCTTGCAAACCGTCGATTTACAATTAGAGACCTTGCTGATGATGGTGGAATTTCAGAAGGATCGGTCAATTTCATTTGGGCCTCAAACGCGTCAAATCTCGATTGGTACCGAAAACACTGAATGCGGCAGCTCACACTGCATTGATTCTTCGTGACTTTTTCGCCAAAATGAAGCCCATATAGTTCCACAACCACCGTATTCCCACCGTGGGACTTCTGGCTATTCCCTAAACTCAAAAGACCCTTCCGGAAACACCGTTTTGAGTCGATTGAAGAGATTCAACGTGAATCGCCGCTCACTTTGAAGGCCATTCCTGCCGATGACCTTTAGCGTGCATTAAGAACTGGAAAAAACGTTGGCTTAAGTGCATTGTGTGCGGAAGGGATTACTTTGAAGGTGATGAAATAAATTTGGAAGAATAAATAAAGAGTTTTTGAAAAAAAAAAATTGGTCTTACTTTTTGGGCACAGTAGTGTAAAAACTTCATGACATACACTCAACTTTTCGAAATTTTATAATTTAAGTTATTTTCAGAAGATGAAGAAAATAGGAACACCATGTTAAATTTTTTGATGTTTTAAAAATATACTATCATTTGTATGTGGCATAATTTCAGTTTTCAAATGAAGTTTCTAACATCAACAAATATTGTGACCCAGTTGGATCATTGAGGTGAAAACTCAAGTGTGAACCCATTAACTACGACCATTACAGTTATTTTTTTCACAAGTAAGAGACGTGTGGGCGTTTCTAACCAGGGCGAGGGTGGATGTTAGATACTTATACTCATTGTATATAAACCTCTCCCATCGACTGTGAGGCTAGACAGAATTTTCCCACAGTTTTTTTCCATACGACGTGTACGTTCCAAGCTGTTAACTCTTGAAAATTCTCTCGGAAACCCTTTGTTCATTGTCTGGCAGTACATTGTTCGTGTTATACATTAGTAGAACAAGAAAATAACTGTTAACAAAAAAATCCCAAGGAAATTCGTCCATTTAATTTCATCTGCATTATCTACTACTCATTATCATTTTTAATTTTTTTTGATAATTTTGTTTTAATAGAATTCTCTTAAGTTTCAAAAACCGTTTTGAGGAAATGAAAACGAGTAGAAAAATTATAAATTTAACTCTTTTCAATATTATTGTTTTTAATTATACATTAACTTCTAGGCCCACATCCAGAGATAAAAATCAACAATGTTCAAGATAATGTGCACAAATTTTAATTTTTTTCTTGGTTTCATCCAGTAAAAAACCTTATTTAACTCTTATTGCAATAACAAATAATTTTTATTTATTTTTAGTATATAATATTAAAATTATGTTGACAGCATTACGTTCATAAAATCCTCCTAAGAATTTTGCTTAACTATACCCAAATAGCCTTTAATTAATAAAAAATTTATTTTAACGATAAAAATGACAAATTAACTCTTTTTGTGTTTGTTTCTTCGTTAGTTACGTTAAATAAAATGCTTCAATATAAAAAAGAGTGCTTTTTTTTAAGTTTGGTTCAGGCCATACTTAAAAATATACGGTACGATGCGATATATATTGAGCTTTAGAATTACTACTTCTATTACAACACACCACATCGCTATACCTAGATTTGAGATGACGCTTTAAATTTGGGAATAATATGGATGAGTTAGTGCAGACACAGTTGGAAGATGGTAGAAAAATGAGGGTTAGATAAAATTAGGAGGAATTTGAGTAGCTCATGAAAGTCCGCAGCAATTATGTGAATATAGCAAGAATTAAAAACCAGAGGACTAAAAGAAATTACAAGGTTCACGACAAAATTTACGAAATACAAAGAATTTTTCCCAATATCCTCTAGTGACATTTCAGTGACGGAACAACAAAAATACGATTTTAAAAACAATATAAATAAATATAGGGTAAGAAAAAAATTGAAAAACATATGAATATGCAAGATACCGCATGAAATTCTGATACTAACAGAACATAATACGGAAAAAGAATTGTAATGTATTAGAGTACAATACACGCGTCATTTAAAAATAAATAAATGAATGTGAAATCCAGATAGAATACTCAAATTTTAATAAAAACATTTAGACTGATTGATTGGAAAGATGAATAACAACTAGCTAATTAAGTATGACAAATTAATCGGTGAATACAGATTTGGCAAAATTTTAAGTACAATGGAAAAAGGCTAAAATATTTTTTAGAACTGATAAAATATTTCATAAAAAAGATATTACATGACTAAATAATTAGTTTCAATATAAAAGAATAACAATAAAAATTAGAAAATGCAAATTAAAACTGATATTCATATGGTATATTATCAAATTTTACAAAATTAAGTAACCTAAATATACACAAAAGTTAAAAAAAGAGAAAAACACACATTAAACAAAGGGAAAAATTCAAAATTTATTCTGGGATAGTTAAATTTTAATTTTACTAAATAAAATTTATCATTCTTGGAATTTTGAAAAGAAACCCTTTGTATTTTTAATTTTTCATAGATTAATATTATCTTCGTATAGTTTTTTTTCATGTGACATGATAATGTTTGAGAGAAGGATGTAAAATAGAAAAAGGGTTAACTTCATCTTCACAGGAACAAATATTTCATGTGGAATCTTTGAAAATAAGAAGTAATTATAGAAAGATGGCTTCCTTTGTGGTCCATCCAGCGGAAGATGTTAAATTTTTTTTTTTTAATAATTCGGTAAACAGGTCGGCCCATTAATCTTTTATTTCACTGTTTTTGTCATTTGAAAGGAACAACTTATTTGACAATCTTTTCAATTCTGAGAGAGGACTTTTTACTTATAATGGGTAAGATCTTTTAACATGCTTTGCTTGGAATTTATCAGCTATTTATAACCGATATATATATGTATGTGTGTGTGGGCTTTGATCCATCCTAATATGTTTTATTGAATGGAGAGAGTGCTGGAGTTTTCAGTTTATAACAGTGGTCTAGGAAAATTTAAGATGTCTAGTAATCCAGAAGGTTATCCAAGACATTTTTGAGTTAAGCTTACCATCCATTTTGTGACTTTGCTCCCGTTTTTTCAAAAGCAAAAACATAGTGCCTGCTTTTGATTTGGAACATTCGTTCAACAAGTAAATCTCAGCATTTGTTGACAAGAACTGAGTTTGATTATTATTTTGATTTCAGATGTTAAAAATGTTGGATGTTCATAACAATCCTCTCTAATTTTCTGCTTGAAGTCCTCACTTTATGATTTAAATGTTCATTTGTGAGAACTAACCACCTCAGGTATAGACAACAACAGAATGGCTGATTTTGGAATTTTCGTAAAGAAGAGAAGGCTTACATGATTATCTGAGGGCAGCTTTGATTGATGTGGTTTTTGTATTGAAGTTGCTTCTTTTTGAAAAGTTTGTAATGATTATGGCAATTTCTTAAATCCCCAACAAGTTGGAAAGGTGCCAGTTTGCAGATTAGGGACTTAATACTTTCCAGATCATCTTTATATTAGTTGCTTCTAGGCATGCCCCAGGTCATTTTACTGGCCTCTGCTTAAGAAATGACTTATATCTTGACATTTTGGTGTTCTTTTTTTTAAACGCTGTTTTCGGAGATGTTTCCAACCCAATTGGGTTTTGGTCGATGGAAGAGATCCCATCCTTTGGATTGATCCTCAATTTACTTAACAGATTTTCCATACCTGACTTTTTCCAAGGTAGCAGCTTCTCAAACTTGAGTAAAGTTGCTAGGAAGTTTTATATATCTTTTGGTGACAATTCATTTTTTCTAAATAGGTATAAATAGCTGATGTTTATGAGTCAAAGTTTAAATCTCAGTGATTCAAAATTTTAAGTTCCACGTCTAGTGCGGAGACTTTTAATGGCACTGAGGTCTGATAATCTATTTCCCCATGATTCCATATGTCCATTACAAAAACAGGGAGGCTGTCTTTAATTTATTCTCCTTCTGATTTGCATTTCTTCGACATTCGTTGCTTTATCGAAACTTAGTTGTATGATCTTTCTGTATGTACCTAATATGGCATACTACGACGATATCTTTGGAAAAACGTGGAGTAACTGTTTTGAGTTGACATCATTCCACATCAATTATTCAATATGCAAATGGTTTGAGATATTAGGAGATAAGTAGTTTTATGATTTGCATCTCACCCGGAGATGCAGTTTTCCCAAATCGTTTAAATATAGTGCTTTCTTTTCAAATAAATAAGTATTCTTATATATTTGATGACTGAAAATTTCTTCCTCTAGGTATTTTCAGTTATATCACGGAGGTCAATTTTGATTCCAGAGACAGAGTAAGATCTGCCCATCTCTTGCTGTTTTTGAAGCAAGAAAGTTGTCTGTCTGATTTCTCTATGGATGTGTGAGTCATTTTCTACCGAAGAATTCCTCTACTAACAAGTCGTTTGCGACTTCCAAATTGTAACTCAACTAGTGTTGTGTATAATGAGGTCTGATCCCAGTTAAAGTTAAATTGCTAAATTTAATAAATTGAATTGTTTATCTCATTTAATATCCTTTGGAGATTATAGTAAGGTGAGCAGTATTCTAAAAATATAGAAAGAGGTCTGATATTTTTATTTCTACACATTTATGCCTGTCCCAGAACAATGGGCAATTGAATGTTTGGAAAAGAACCCGCTTTCTTTGTGGGAATAACCAAGTTTTCAAGTTCTAGGTATTCCTTCAATTTTTTTTTTTTAACATACGGTTTTTTGGACGACAATTGAATGCGTTTCAAATTCGTAGCTTCTTCAGCTTTCCTTGTGTAATGCTGAAATTAATGTAATTAAAATCTTGAAGTACTTATGTATAAGATTTATAATTGGTTCTATGATGATATTACAGGGCTCATCATCTGGTGACGTTATATTTTCTAAATTTTTGCTCTTTATTCATTTTTATTTGTTTTTGATGGTCTTTAAAAATACATGTAAATGGATTACAAAATTATTAGTTTGCTAGAAAGATTATTGTTCTTTTGTACACATCAATTCCTTTTTCGTAACAAGAACAATTTCATCTCTAACGGAATGCCTTGAATCAGAGTTGTTCTTTTTTTAACGTTAACATCAACATCGTGCAATTTTTGCAGTATAGTTGATTTGATTTCCATTTATGTGAGTTAATTTTATTGAGAAAAAAATTGCATTAATAACTTTTGTTGGAACACTTATATTGTTTGGACACTGATATTAGCACCATAATTGTTACAATTGTACCACCTCCATTATTCTATATATTGTGCATTGTATTATTCTTTGATATTGTGTAATAGCCTGTTAATAACTAATTTCCTTCTTTTATCGGATTTTTGAATTATGAAAATTCCTCTATACAATAGTTGCAATCCTTTATACTTTTAATATTCAAAGAAATTTTTAAAGTTTCACATGTTGTATTTTCTAAGTCTTCCTATAGATGATTTTTACGTTAGATGTTTTGGTGTATTATAAATTATTATTATTATTTATTGGAATCCTTCATTGGGCTTTTTGTGCCTAATCTTGTCTTGAGTATTTCTGAATTACTTATTGTTTGCCATATTTTTCATCTTCAATTTCTTGTACATAATTTACGGCGAGACTTATTTTACATATATTTCTAGTATTCTTAATTTTGATTTTTACTGATTTTCTGATTTTTGTATTATTACTCTTTTAACATATATCTCAAGGATACCTTTTATTGAATAGAGAAAAGATGTACATTTGTCTTAAAAGGTGCGACATCTTAGGATGACTCTCCAATGTTTCTGCATACAAAAGGAAATATTTCAGTCAAGAAAATTTTTCTAAGAATGTAATAATGTGTAATGAAAATTATCTATGCAAAGAGCGTCAGAGTTTATATGATCTTTTTATGATATTTATATGTTCTTTTGTAAGAATTTAAATTATAACGCATGCTGGTTTTATCATTCGGCAGATTTTTTTATTACTAAGATGATTTCCGATAAGGATAAATTGCTAATCCCTTCGCTTTCTATGGTAAATGATGGATTAAGCAAACTCAGTGAGCCTTTTCTTGTTACCTCTTTGTCATGATTTTCATTTTCCATTTTCAGACTTTATCAGATTTAAATTTAAAAATTAGTTCTAAAAGTGGAATAAGAAAAATTACTTTAATACAAAAAATTAAAAAAAAAAAATAATAATAAGCAAAAAAATATATAAACAAAATATTTAAATTCAACAAGGAAAAAAAGACAAATAGTATTCACTGCTCTCGCAAAAAATATTCCAGTGGCTCTCAGATTTTGAAATAAGGGAGCTTGATTTGAAACCCAACAAGCAATGGTGAATGCAATGCCTTCAATGTCTATTTTGGGCTTAAACATGATAAATCCATAGGCCAAGAAATCTATTTATTGAGTATCATGGGGAGGAGGATGTGTATCTGGCAGGTTGGACAAATAATGTAAGTCCCTAAACTCTTGAGGGATGTTAGATCAGAAAATGGTAGAAAAAATGTAGGTGCAATGTACTAGATCCTCCAAGGGCCTATCTTGATTTATACTGAATTTGATATGTATTTAATCTAGAAATCAGTTTATTAATTTAGCAAGCAGTAACTTCTCTTCTTTAAAAGAGACGCTTTAATCATCATAAATGTCCTTTCTTGCAAGCAGAAATTTGATGGTTCTTACAGGTTTTGAAAATAGATTAGAAAAAAGTATTAAATTTTTTTAATGAAATTCCCTAATATGAATACCAAAAATACGATATACTATATAATATATGTATATATGTATATGTGCTTATAAAAAATAAATTCTAACTGAAAAGATATAAGTTTATGCATAGATGATATAAAATATCTTCAGTAAACAATGTCTAATGGTTTCAATTTTTGCAATTTATTTCACATACAATTGTAACGCGAAATTCAATCAAATTTTCAACAATTGAGACTAATACTTGTAATTCTAGAGAACTCATTGATGAATCAATTCCAAATAATCCTCAAAATGCCTAGGTATATCATTAAACAAAGGACTGTTAGATAAACTATCGTTGTTTCTCGGGGAGAGTTGTATCGTATATCAGTAGAACTTACGCTCCACTGGCTTGGGCCAGTAATGTGATACATATGAATAAATTCATGAAGGCCTTCCAACTTGAATTTCATTGACTTCTCTTACAGACCCCAAGCCAGAATACTATTATAGGAAGAATATAAATAACGTAAAATATTATTATATTATGTATAAATTTCAAACTTATCGAAAACTGAAGTGACAATTTATATAAATTTGAGCAGTTTTTTATTCGTTTTGATTACAATTCTTGTGTTTAGAAATATCAAAATACAATTCCAATAGTTTAACTAAAATAAGTATCCTGCAAATTTACTTTCTTAACTGTGAATAGAATTCATAAGTTAATAATGTGATATTTCAAGAATAGACAGAAATGATTTATTCAATAATTTACACTACACTTCACCCCCATAGCTGAAGCTAAGTAGATGTTGCCAGTTGAATGCAAATAAAAAGAAGGGTGGAAAAATAATAAAAATAAATTAAATTAAAAAAGGGAAAAAGCTGTCTATTGTAGAATTACAGGTGCCATTAAGCGAAGGGATTACAGTACCATTAAACTTGATACTGAAAAAATATATGATACTATATAACTAACATAAGCATGAAAAGAAATGAAAATTATACAGTACAGAAAGAATAAACAATAGTTACAAAAAATAAAAAAATTTTTATACAAAATATTATAACAGTTTTCAGTCTGAGGTGTATAAAATAACAAAAATCCATTGTTTTAAGTAAAAAGAGTCTCATAAAAATTCAATTACTATTTCAAAGTTAAGGATGATTAATTGTTCCACTTCTTACATTTATCAGGTGCATGAATTCATACTATATTACGGTGTCACTGAATATAAAAATATTTAGAGCAGATTTTAAGGTGGCATGATTCTGCAAAGGACAAGTAGCTGCATAATGGAATGGTTATACATAATGGAATGGTTATTTGTAGCTGCATAATGGAATGGTTATTCGTTTAGAACAGGCGTAGATATCGTCTTCTAAATCTTTTGAATTGGAATTGTTGGGAATGGATCATGGTTACTTATAAATATAAGTTCTTCTTTAGAAAGAATTCTGAGATTTTTTTGAGACTTTATTATGACTTAAAAAATTTTTCGCCCTGTATTTCTTTGATTCCAATCTTTTTGCTAATCCTCTAACAGATAACTATTTATATTATTTTTGTGAAATAGATTGGGATATTTAAGACAAATACTATTGCCGTCTATAACCGGCTATAGTCATCTATAACTATCTGCCTACGCATTGTTATGATATCCTGCATGTGCTTTTATCTAAACCAATTGGATGGACTCATTGTTTGAGATCTTTTACTGGATTTCTTTAACTATTAGATAAGAGGTATTAGGAATAAGGATAGTAGATAGACTCCATTAAATATCTGTCAAATTGATATTGGAGTAATCAATTTGCAAAAATATAAATCTTTTTGATACCAAGAAGATTTAGAAGAGTTGGGTTTGGAAAATTTCTCTCCTATTCATAAATTAATTTTTCATATTTGGTATGGCAATATGCACATCTTGTGCAGACATTCGTTTCAGAACCATCTGTGAAAATATTAATATCTAATTAGAAATATTATTCCCAGATGCCCAGTACGCTCACCTAGTGGCTGAATAAAGTGAAATACACCTTCTGGCATTGAATGCAGATATTCGTTTGCATAAAAGAAGGGTAATTTCCAAATGATTTTGAAATGGTAAATCGAACATCATGATAGATCAAATAAAGAAAACCGAAATATATGTAACGTTTTTTATATTTATTATGAATTTCAGTTTGTGTTCAATTGTTCGTGTTATTATTGGAATACTTCTTTTAAATCTAATCAACATCCATGTCAGACTACTTAATTCTACAAATTAATATAACGAGATACTCTTCTCTAATTACGAATTAACTTCAATTTTTGTTATAGGTAACGAATTAAAATAGTAGCAATAATTAAAATAATACTATTGTTCAATCGATTTTTATTAAAAAATATTACAATTTGATTTACAGAAAAGGTAATAGAATTTTTAAAGGTTTCAGAATTTTTAAATATATAATTATATGTGTTATTTCAACCAATACTAGCTGTGATATTCTAATAATAATAGAAAAGAATATTTATTTACTATGCATATCACTTGAATAGACATATATTATATCAATAGAATGACAGGGTGAGTAATAAATTACAAGGAACCTCAATCTGTTACTTAACAACCACATTATTGCCTCTCCTAAACATGGAATCTTTGAGAATCAAGTTCTCTTATTTTCTTTCTAACGTCCAATATAAAGGTTTTAAATCTATATAAGGGATATACAAATGAATATAACCTTTTGCATATACAAGAAAAGTTTTAGTTTGAGTTGATGTCATATGTTGAATCAAGCTGAAATCCTTAATTTGAAAAGATATCATAACGAATTATGTAATAGGCTACTTGTATCTCTCAATTTTTTTAAAATATAAAATTTTCTGCTGGTTATAAGTTTAATTATTTTTTGGATCTATTAAATCATAATTAAGTGTCACCATTATTTAATTATCTTAAGATGAATATTAATTGGTGAACTCCATTCTATAAGAATGAGGCTGCCCTATTGCCTATCATGAGACACTTTCCATACATAACTATCTCCCTCCTATTTTCCTCCTGAGGTCCAATATAAAGACTACCCATTCTTTAGTTGGGATATACAAATGAATATACTTTTGGCATATACAAAAAACGTTTTAGTTGAGTTGATGTCATGTCTTGAATGAAGCTTAAATCCTTAATTTGAAAGGATACCATGACGAATTACGTAATAAGCTACTCATAGCTCTAAATTTTTTTAAGTATAAAACTTTCTATTGGTTATAGGTTTTATTATTTTTGTTTCAGGTCTATTAAATCATAATTGGGAGTCTGCTTTATTTAATTATCTTGAGATGGTTATTAATGGTGAGATCCATTCTATAAGAATAATGGTGCCCTATGGCTTATCATAAGACACCTTCCATACATAACGATACGCTTCATTTGATTGGGTTATTTATAGCACTTCTTAAGACACTTGAGCTTTCGAATTAATTATCGGGAAGAATTTGTTTCCATCCTAATGAATTTGAAAAGATTTAGGAACTAATCCTTATTCCGTGGGACATTATTTTGCATAATCCTGCCTTTAATTTTACGTATCCACTTGATAAAACAATTGAAATACAGTTTCTGTTCTTCGTAAATTCGTATTAACAATTTACATTGTGATAATTTTGTATTAAAAAATGAATATTTTTGTGTTAGAAAAATTCTTTATTTTAATGAATAAAATCATAAAAAACTAATGGGAGATAAATAAAAAATAAAAGGCAAATCTTTACATAGTTACCATTCGAAATAGAAATTCTTTCTAAATTGCTATTGAATTTGAAGCAGGATTACTTCACAATAGAATTATTTCGCAATGATGAGTTAATTGTATAACATAAGTAAATTAAAAATAAAATATTAAAAGACCTAATTCAAAACATACGTATTATATATATATGTAAATATTTATAAAAATTATATATATACAAAATATAAATAATGAATTATAATATATATATATATATATATATATATATATATATATATATATATATATATATAAATAAATTATAATTATAAAATATAATTAAAAAATATAATAATACCAAAGCTAATTATTTAAAAAAATTAATTATTTTTTTTATTTCTTGGTATCTCCAAGCATTTCATTTTGAGTAATTTGTATTTTCATCATCATATAATTTAAAAATTTTCTTTTAATTAGAAATACAATTAGGATTAAGAGATTTTTATCAATCATATATGGAAAATAAATATATCTTTATTTTATATTAAATACAACAATAAATTTTTATGAGCAATTAATAATCTATTTAAGATTAAAAAAATCATCTAATTATTAAGTATGAAAAAATTATTTTTTTAATTATTATTTAGTTCTTATAATAATAATAAATAAACGATAATAATAATAATTAATTAATAAACAATAATAATAACTTTTATAACACTGAGAAATATTTCAATTTAGACTTGAATATTAATCAGTTGAAAAATTTTTTTCTAATTTTTGTGAAAAATATTTCCTGGGTTTTTAAATTCTTTTCTATTTTAGTTCTTATAATAATAATAGTTCTTACAATAATATATTTAATCGTTATAATAATAATAATAATAATAATTAATAAATAAATAAAACAAAAATTTTTATAATGCTAAAAAAATATTTCAACTTAGACTTGAACATTAATCAGTTACAAACAGTTTTTGTTCTAATTTTTGTGTGAAAAATATTTTCTGCGAGTTTTAAATTCTTTTCCATTTATTTATTTCTATTTTTTTTTTTCACACAGAAGATTGAAAGAGTTATTTCTATAATATCCTGTATTTCAAAATATTTGCAAACACAAAGTTTAAAAGTAATTTCAAAACTTCATTTTGGTCAAACAAAATGTGTTTCTTTTTTCTTCCATTTTGCCGTATCGCGTATTAGTGTCGGTGTTGGAGAAATAATAATATAGAAAACTCTTGCTAAAAGAAAGTATTTCAAAGTATTGCAAGCTGTTACAAGTAAACAATTTTAAAATATTGATTTGCGGTGGAGAAGAAAATATGTAAAAGTTATTTTCAATCTTTTTTAATAACGAAAAGAAAAAAAGCTGGTATTCAAATTATCAAAACTACTATACACGATTATAGATATCTTACTATAAACAATTCTACTATAACTTCTTTCATTGCAGATAAAATTCTTAAAAAATTAGTGAAAATTTTAATTTCTGCTCATATGAAGTGATAATGTGAATAAATTTTTTAACGAATATAAATGTAAGAAATGAGTTAAATAAAAAAAATACTTTTACTGTACATATATCTGTGGAAATTTTAACAAATGAAATTTTAAATTTCTAGATAAAATATCTAAAACTTTAAAAAATTTATGAAGTATAAATAATTCGTGATATTTCATTTTTTTAACTTGTAAATTTTAAAATACAATTTTGGAAATGTATGTAATTATGTAAATATATGTAATTTTTAATTATATTTAATTCATTGGAAAACAAAAACAACATTAATTTAAATGCGCTTATAAGAAAATGTTGTTACTTTCTCCCAATTCATACTTTTAAGATAAGTTATGTTTAAAATTACTTTTAATCTAATTGAAAAACATTATGATTATTTTAATCAATCATTTGCCAAAATAATTGATTTTTCTATTTTGCTACTATGCTATTACTTATAGAAAACCAAAGAAATAAATTAACATTAAATTTCACAGCAGTCTTATCTTTATATTATTTAAATTTATTATTTCTTCTTTATTGGCTCAACAACCCCATTGTGTGTCAACACCGTCAGCCTACTGGCAAATTTCGAGACAAGTGATGTTTTCTTTTTTGCAGGGTAGCCTTCTCAGCCCTACGCCCAATGCTCTACAGTCGTATTATATCGAAACCTACGGTTTAAAGTGTATTCTGAACCACTACAAACTTCCACGGCACCTGGGGCACCGAGAGCCAGAACATTAGTCACTTTAAATTTATAGGGCAATTATAAATGCTTACTTATTAAAAGTAATTTTATTTTATTGTAATTTTCGAATTTATTAAAATTAATGGCTTATTTATTTAGACGGATTGCAAATATCGCAATGTCATTAGTTTTTTTTTTTTAAATTTATTGTAACAAATGTATTTCACAGTTAGAAATTTAAATTATAATGAAAATGAAATCATCTATGTTATAGATAAATATTAGAGTAGCAAGTTTTCCAGTGATTAACAAATAAACAATTATAATGGCTTTAATTTTTAAAAATACTTATATATTATTCATGTTAATTACTTTTTTGACTCATAAGCAAATTTTGCTGAAATAATTACCATAATTTTGCACTAATTAGGGGTCATTTAAAGATCACATGTTTAATGAAGTTAATTAAATGGAATGCAATTTAATTAAAAATTATTCAGAAAAGTATCTAATTTGTTTATGAGCAATTCAGAAAATCTATTAATTATGCATATTTATCTATGAAACTTCATTGCAAACTTTGTACTCATTTAGCCTGTTTTCCTTTTGTGAGAATTTCGTTTTGAATAAAATAAAAACAATTTTGTGAAACGAACGATTAATGCAGAATAATTTTATGTCCTCATTTCTGAAAATATTTTAATGAAGAACATTAATCAGTGGAATACAAATGCAGTCTTATTTAGCCTAAATACTCTGTAATTGATTTTTTTCTTAAAAAATCAATTCTCTAAAAGATAAAATTAACATTCCAATCCTTAAGTTGATAAAAATGATAAAGACACGTCATAATATTCAAAGCAATGTTTATGGGAATTATGCCCTTTATCAGTGCTTTTCTTGTCTTAACTTTTACGAAAAGACATCTATCAAGAACAAAGACTTACTAATGTAATTCTCTTTTCCTTTATGATATTATTAATTTTGCTATGAGCATGTAAAGTTAACTTGGTAGTGTTGTGGGTTGTGCAACTGGATTATAACTGGGTGTGGTTGGGTAGAGACTTCAGACACAGGTTTGAGAACACATAGCTTTATTTACACATGCACAAGCACCACACAAATACAATATTTAATTCATTTAAAGACAAAATTATAGATTAGTGAAAGGATTCCAATTCTAAACCGAAAGCCCGATACTCAGGTTTGCGTGGAATGCGCTAAAGATACTTCCTCTCTGGGTGAGAGTCTATAGACCAACTGTTACACAGGGTTGCTAAATGTATCTCCTCTTGGGATGAGAGATTACAAAATAAACATTTCACAACAGAAGCGCGTGATTGCGCTGTACTTCCTCTCGGGTTAGAGTCCCGACGCCTACTGACTATTTCCCTGAACGTCACAGGGAAGCTCTTGTAGTGCGTAAAAGGGAAGCACGTTTGCGTCTTTCTAATATGATTTGATGTATCCTAGTTTTCCAAAACTGAATGGAAACCTTATATTTAAAATTTTTAATATAAAAATGTATAAGGTTTTATATTTTCTTTAAAATATCCGTAATTATACAAACCACTGGCCAAGAATGTACAGACATTTTTTTTTACAATTTGGGGTCTCTTTTATGTTTTTTTAATGTTGATCACTAAATCACAACATGGTGTGCTGTTATCCCACAAAACGCATCTTTGTTCCACACACGTACGAATACACACCAGAATTTTTATAAGAACATCAAAATTCCAATCAATTCACTTAAATCAAATTCTTATTGAATATTTAACTTTGTTAACAATGCTTTTCTGTCCTGGGTAACTACATATAATCCAATTTCACATCTAAATTTCTTTTCTGAATATCTAGATCAATAAGTGAAAAACAAGTTGAGAGTTTCCACCAGAATATTTTAATGGAAAAACAATACTAAGGTCGTTGGAATGTAGATATAACGGAAAAGTATTATTGGTCCCAAATTTAGAAATTCCACATAATAGAAAGAGCTAAGTATGAACTTTTATCTACAAATAGTTAAGTAAATACAAACTTTTGGATTATTGGCCCTGATGCCTCTATCTCTTGGTGCCACAGATTTTGGATTCAAGTCCCGGCGGTGCCATGGATATTTGTAGTGGTTTGGAATCAACTTTAAACCAAAAGTCCCGGTCTAATAGGACTATAGATTGTTGGTGAGTAGGGTTGAATATCCAACCTTTTAAAAAGAAATAATCTCTTGTCTAGAACTATACCAGTAAGTTGACGGTCTTGGCCAAACATAAAGCTGTTGTTCCACTGAAGAAGAAGATGGATTTTTATTAGGAAAGATAATATTTTCCCTAGTTCCATCATCATTATGTTGGATTTAAATAAATTATTAATACATTTTTACTTTTGTTTGTGTTTATATCTTTCAGTTTGTGATATAATCAGTGTCCTGCAGTGCGTGATGGAGATCCCATGAGTAAATCTACTCATAGATGGAAGGAAAGGGGCAGCTTATGTTGTGATGAATCACACGTAGGTATAAGTCTGACTTGGCTCAGTGGCTCTTTCAGTCATATGAGATCGAGGACCTACGGCCTAAAGTGGAATCCGAACCACTACAAGCATCCCTGACACCATTGAGACTCGAACCCAAAACATATGGCACCTTGCGACAGAGCGCTAGACACTCGGCATTTAGGCCTATCTTTCTGTTTACTGCAGTTCACTGTGCTGCACTGGATTTTAGCATTATATAAACCATAAATTAATAGAATTCGTAGAAAAATAATGCATGGCAAAATTGGAACAAGCGATAGAATAATTGGAACAAGAATTTCCAAAAATAAATAATTAAAAACGAAATCTTTAAAACAATCCTCTTTTGATGACCTGTATAATTTGTCTGACAACATTATCAATGAATTTAAACGAATTTAATATAATTCCTTATCCTCAAAGGATTCTTAGATAGATTATAATATTTTCTCCAAGATGAAAATCAATTACGAAAAATGACAATGCCACCCCTAACTTGACAGTGCTTAACGCCCTATTTAACAAATTTCAGTAATGATATTCAACTCCTCCATTGCCATGCAAATTTGCAGCGTCAGTTTATTAATTTAGAACTTGACGACTTTGCACTCTTCTGATAAGATGCTCTACAAGAATGGATCCTTACGAACATGATTGTCAGCCTCACAAAGACAGTGACAACTGCTTTATTCTTGATATATACAATTCCGGTTCCGTAATAAATTCGGGACTTTGCTTAATCCCGGTTTTCAGGAAGTGAGAGCCACGAAATTATGCACGGATCCCAACGGATCGGAAATTCAGTAGCGAGGAATACACAGTGATTAAATCGTGCCCAGAGATAAGACATTTGAATCAACAAACAGAAACTACTTTGGTATGTAACGAAAATCATTGCAGGAATTTTCTATCGGAAGCTCAGTGTTAGAAAAAAAAGAATTTAATTAACAGATTAAATATTTCTAGTCAAAATAAAATAGAAAACCATACTTATCGTTTATTAATACGATGTTATGATATGTATTTAAATGAGAATCAATCTAATAAAATTCTAAAATATATGTAAAAGGAGAAATTACGATATTTGGAACAAAATTTGTATGTAAATTCATAAAATATCAAAAAAGATGATGACTTAAACGTCTCAAAAATTAACTTTATAAACATGTTGATAAAAGAAATATCTATCAATAAACAACATATATTTTTATCTTTATCTTTAAAATACACACTACACACATAAATAGATTAATGTATATATATGCATATATTTCATAGGGGAAACAGTCCCCAATATGGACCAAGGAAATTTGCCAACTGGCAGAATACGAGACGACAGATGCTTTTCTTTTTAATGGATAGGGTTTTCAGTCATAGCCCAACAGCCATATTAGACTAAGACCTACGTCTTAAAGTGGATTCCGAACCACTACAAGCATCCCTGGTATCTCTGGGACTCGAACCCAAAACATGCGACACATTGCGCCAGAGAAATAGACACTTTACCATTCCAGCCCATCTTTCAATTTACTGCAGTTCCCTGTACTGTAAAAGATTTTAGACAAAAGAAAGACAAGAAAATTATCAAAAGAAAAGTTTTTAAATAATAAATTTTTGGTGGAATGTGTAATTTGCTCTACAACATTATCATTGACTTTAAGCGAATTTAATAAAATTTCATATTCTCCAAAGAATTCTTAGATGGATTATAATATGTTCTACAAGATGAAAATCAATTCCAAAAACTGATAAGGCTACCGAAACTTGATAATACTTAACGCCCTATTTAACAAATTTCAATAATGATGTTCAACTCTCCCATTGCCATGCAAATTTGTAGGGCCAGTTTATTAATTTAGAACTTGACGACTTTGCACTCTTCTGCTAAGATGCTCTACAAGAATGGATCCTTACTAACATGATTGTCAACCACGCAAAGACAGTGACAACTGCTTTATTCTTGATATATTCAATTCCGGTTCCGTAATAAATTCGGGAATTTGCTTAATCCCGGTTTTCCGGAAGTGAGAGCCACGAAATTATGCACGGATCCCAACGGATCGGAAATTCAGCCGCAAGGAATACCCCAGCGATTAATTCGTGCCCAGAGATAATTCATTTGAATCAACAAACAGAAACTACTTTGGCATGGAACGAAAATCATTTTCAGTAGATGCTGCTAATCAGCGCAGGAATTTTCTATCGGAAGCTCAATGTCAGGAAAGAAAGAAAGAAAAGAAATTAATTAAGAGATTAAATATTTTTAGAGTCAAAATACAATAGAAGACCATAATTATCGCTTATAGACATGATTCCATCATATGTATTTAAATAATTAAACTAATAAAAGTCTAAAATATATGCAAAGGAGGAAATTAGGATATTTGAAAACAATTTGTGTGTAGGTTCATATAATCTTAAAAAATGATGATTTAAAATTCTCGAAAATTAACTTTATAGATATGTTGATAAAAAGAAATATCTATCAATAAACAACATATATTTTTATCTTTACATTTACAATACACAATACACATATAGACAGATTATATATATATATATATATCATCATCATCATCATCGGCGAAACAGCCCCATTCTGGACCAAAGAAATCTGCCTACTGGCAGACTACGAGTCGAGAGATGCTTTTCTTTTTACGGGGCAGGATTTTCAGCCATATTTGATCGGGACCTACGGCTTAAAGTGGATTCCGAACCACTACAAGCATCCCTGGCACCACCTGGACTTGAATCTGAAATATATGGCAACTTGCTCCAGAGAGCTAGACACTCTGCCATACAGGCCCATCAATTTACTCCAGTTCACTGTACTGAACTTGATTTTAGCATTATATAAAACAAACATTAATGGAGTTTGTAGAAAAATAGTGGGTGGCAAAATCGGAATAAGCGATAGAATGATGCGAATAAGAATTCTAAAAAAAAAAAAAAAAAAAAAAAAAATGTTTTTATGCGACCTGTGTAATTTGCCATACAACATTATCAATGACTTTAAACGAATTTAATATAATTCCTTATTCACCAAAGAATTCTTAGATAGATTATAATATTTTTTACAAGATAAAAATCAATTACGACAAATGATACGGCCACCCAAAGTTGATAGTGCTTAACGTCCTATTAAACAAATTTCAGTAATGATATTCAATTCCACCTTTGCCATGCAAATTCGCAGGTATTTATTAATTTAGAAAATTTATTAATTTAGAACTTCCCGACTTTCCACTCTTCTGATGAGATGCTCTACAAGAATGGTTCCTTACTAACGTGTTTGTCTGCCCCGCAAAGACAGTGACAACTGCTTTATTCTTGATATGTACAATTCCGGTACCGTAATAAATTCGGGAATTTGCTTAATCCCGGTTTTCCGGAAGTGAGAGCCCCGGAAATTATGCACGGATCCCAACGGATCGGAAATTCAGTAGCAAGGAATACCCAGTGATTAATTCGTGCCTAGAGGTAAGTTATTTGAATCAGCAAACAGAAACTACTTTGCCATGGAACGAAAATCATTTTCAGTAGATGCTGCTAATCAGTGCTGGAATTTTCTATCGGAAGCTCAATGTGAGTAAAGACGGAAATTAATTAACAGATTAAATATTTCTAGAGTCAAAGTGCAATAGAAGACCATGATTATCGTTAATAAATACGCTTCTGCCCTATGTATTTAAATGAGAATTAAATTAATAAAATTTTAAAATATTTGTAAAGGAGGAAATTATGAAATTAGAATGAATTATTATTTTTGATTATGAATTTTTATTATTGATTACGAACTATTATTAATTATGAATTATTTAGAAACAATTTGTACGTAAGTTCAGATAATCTTAAAAAGACGATGATTTAAACTTATCGAAAATTAAATTTATATACATGTCGATAAAAGGAAATATCTATCAATAAACAAATATATATTCTTAATCAATATCTGTCAAATACACACTACAACTACACATTAGTAAACATTACACACATAAACATTATACATGAACACGAACACACATAAGCATATAGATTAATCTCTCTCTCTCTCTCTCTCTTTATATATATATATATATATGTATATAAGAGACAGAGAGAGTGAGCATATATAAAATTAGAAATTTTTATATAAGACATATAGGCTTTTATATAATTTAAACAATAATATCAATGCTTTTTTTCTATAATTTTTTAAGTTGATTTTGAGATTATAAAAAGATGATACAGAACCTATTTTTATTTTTGTAATAATAAGAAATATTATTTATTAGTCTGTCTTTTTTCTATTTTTAAATCATTATAAATTCCCAATAATCGCACTACAGTTAGAAAAGAGCCATTTAAAAACCATTATTATAATTACCAAAAATCTGCCTTAATTCTGTGTTGATATTTATAATGATTTTAACTTTATAAAAGTTCCCCTTATTAGTTAGTTATTCATTTAGTGCAATATTTTTTCCAAAGTTGTTTATCTAATTGAGTATTACTAATAGTAATAAGACATTTCTTTTGTTCTAATACCATGCTTCGTAGAAATACATCTACATTAAACCAAAATTGTTATGGTACTGTTTTGAATATTTTCTGCAACAAATAATTTTTCTGATGTTCTATTGTAAAAACAATCTTTTCCCCATTCCAGTGAATAACTTTTATTCCAGAATTTCACAGCCTTTCAGATTTTTACTTCAAAAATATTTAAATTCCCGCAGTTTTCCGATTCAGATTTCATGAAAACTTCCCTTCTTCGAATTTGCATAACTTAAACGAAAGGACTGGTTTCTGACGTATGTGACACCCATCTCGCTGTGTCGCTGTCACAAAATTTTCACAAATCTCCATCTATGCAAAAATGGGAGCTGTTAGAATATTGACCTTGTTTGTTTTGTCTACAATAATATTCAAAAGAACGTTCTTTTGGTGCAGAGCAGATTTTTAGAATGCTTTGCTAACCTTCAAAGAAAGAAAGTTTAATAAATGCACTCTAAATTTTTTTATAAATATTATTTCTTAGGGCTGCCGTTTAAAATTCTGGAAATATGCAATATAGACATTTAGCCATTCTGTTAGACATTTTTATGTATGTTTATTTATTTATATACCTAAATATAAGAATAGATTTTGATTTATTACCACATTTACTTATGAAATTAAAATGTTTTTAAACATAAAAATAATCATTTTTGAATAATTTTGGGGTTCTGAACGCAAATATGATAACAAAAATTCTTGTTTAGGAGATAAGGAGGTAGTCGGTTAACAAATTAGCAACTTATATGTGAAAACTAAAATATGTAAATATGTAAATTTATATAATATAACTTGCAAATTAAGATAATTTGTAAATTACTAAAAAAAGCAACATAAGTATACATTTATAAAAAGAAGTATATTAAAATATACATCTCGTATATTGAATACATATGAAACAAGTACATATAATATAGATATTACGTATGCAGGAAATATATGAAAAAACAAGATTTAGAAACGTTTCCAAGATATTGTTTTTATTTTAAACTTCAGAGCTACTATAGAATAAACCCTTTAATGCTAATTAATCTGCAGGAGACTACGCCAATCTGGCTATCTGCACTGTTTCCTGCCTTGGCTTTAAAAATTAAAATGTGAAGGCTGTTAGTTGTACAGGTTTTTTTATATATGGTAAAGAAATTATTGCAATGAATTTACATTTTAGTTAAACACATTATGTTTCTTAGAGATATGATACCGTGTATGAGAATTAATTAAGCTATTGCGCCGTTCCATATGAAATGAACTTATTAAATTAAAAAAGGTCACAAACACAAATTGTTTGAACATATTTAACTGAAATATTCTCCATCTACGCCAATGCAGTTAAAGGCATCAATAGTTTGCCTTTGACTGCATTGACAATGCATTAGATTTGAGTTTTATATTGTTATTTATCAATCACTTTAATTTACACTCATGTCCATAAATTAAGGATAATTCACAATCACACAGAAATTGAACTCTAAAATAAAAAAATTTCACCTGTAGAATTATCACACACATCTTGAAAAGAATATGAAAATTACAGAAAACCACCAGATGGCGCGGATAGTACGTCACAATGACGAGAGTGTAAGAGAGGGATATTAAGGAATGGTGGCAAAGAAGTAAAATTGTTCACAAGCGGTTTAAAAGCCTTTCAGTGCAATAACCGCATAGTTATGGCACAAAGGAAGCATTTGGATGATTTTTTACGTGGTAGAATTATCGGACGACTGGAATGTGGACGTACCCAGCTGGAAGTATCCGAGGGACTAGGAATCGCCCAGAGTGTCATCTCCAGACTTTGGCAACGATTCCAAGATGATGATAATGTGAGTAGATGTTACGGTACAAGTCGCCTCCGAATTACAGCGCCGAATGAGGACCGGTATTTAGCAGTTACTGCCAAAAGAAACAGACGGAGCACAGCATCAGACCTGTCTCGTCAGCTCTCTTCAGCTACCTGTACGACAGTTTCAAGGCAGACCGTGTACAGACGCTTAGGGCACATTGGCTATATGCTCGTAGGCCTGTCAGATGTGTTCCATTTACCGCAACTCACTGTCGCCTGCGATTAACCTGGAGTAGAGAGCATGCATTATGGACACCGCAACAGTGGTCTGGTGTGATGTTTTCCGACTAGTCCAGGTTTAGTTTTGCAGTCTGATTCTCGCCGGACTTTCATATGGAGAGCGCCAGGTACCCGTTACCAAAGAGAACACCATTGAACGATACCGTTACGGTGGTGCAGGATGGCTCGTTTGGGGAGGAATTATTCTTGGTTCCAGAACTGACCTGCATGTTCAGAGTGTAACATTGACAGGCCACATCTATCGGGATGTCATTCTGGAACAACATGTACGTTTGTTTCTGGAGCCATGGGTGCTGAATTTCTGTTTATGCATGACAACGCCCATCCTCCCCGTGCAAACATTGTAGACGAATGCCTTCAATTGGAGGATATCACCCGTATGGATTAGCCAGCGTACTCACCGGACTTGAATCAATAGAGCATGTGTGGGATATGCTTGGCCGACGAATTGCATCCGTCAACCCCCTCCCACCTGTCAACCGGAACTTCGGAGGGCATTGCTTGATGAGTGTTGTAATATTCCCCCAAGATCAGATTGATAATTTGATACTCAGCATGCCTAGGCGTTGTAAGGCCTGTATTGCATCGTCCGGGAGACATACTCCATATTAACCATCATAAACCATGCCATACTGTTTTTTGTAAATACGTTTTTTTTTTTTAAATTTGCTCCAGGTAGTAAAAATCGCAATTTTTATTAATTATGTCAAACATATAGCATCTTTTTTTGCTCTTTTACCTTTTGTTTAATAAATAGACTTTACAAATAAGTCAAATTTGTTTTGCTTCTGTCTCTTTCTTTTGCATGAACTTCATTATCCTTAATTTATGGACATGAGTGTAAATAATTATCTAAATATTTACCATGTAAAAGAATAAGAATAATTACTCACTTATTTCCATTACGTCATTCATAAATTTCAAATAAATAAATAAATATGTAGATTAATATAAAAAAATAATGATGACAGAAATTACAAAAATGAATATTTAAATAATTAGTTGTGAACATCATAATTTTCTGCCGAATCTACTTATCCGGATGTAGATAAATACAGTGCAAATATTTTACAAAAGTAATTATTAATTTATAATATATAAATTTCCTATAAAAACGCCTAAATTATGCTTTAATTTCACCTTGTAAATGTTATGAAAATATGAAATAGATATGTGTGCGAATAAAAAAATGTAAATTTAAATAATAAATATTTAAATGACCAATATATATATATATATATATATATATATATCATTTATAAATAATATATATTGGACATTTAAGTAATCATTATTTAAATTAAAATTTTATATATATACATGAATGGGATAATTTAAATTTCAATAAAGAATATTTAATTGTCCAATATATATATATATATATATATATATATGAATATGAAACTATTTGTTTAAAATGAAATTCATAATGAAACCACTAGTAAACTATAATGTCCTTTTCTTTGTAAAAGTAACTTATTAGTGAATATGTATAAAAAAATATTCGTGATAAATGGGAAATTTTATAAAAAAATTCTTACAAAAAATAACGTGGGATAAATAGAAAAATTAATAATTTGAGAAATTCTACAGTGGAATTTATGCAAATGATGAGAAGTTAAAGATTATTTCATCCAAAAAGTAAAATCAAATATCAATAAAAAATTATCGTAAATTTTAAGATATCCATACAAAGAAACAAAAGTGCTTATTAGAACACAAAACATTTTTTGTGTGTTTAAAAGCGCTAAAGATGGAAAAGCGCTGGGCCATTTCTGACAGAACATCCATTTTGCTGCGTGATTAATTAAAAAGTCCCTGACAGTCCACAGCTGTTGCTCACCGAAGTGGTTGTTTTCTGGGGGGTAGAAGAGGCAGCGGTTTATTTTTACATTCTCAAAACAAAACAAGAATAAACATTTTGCCTTAATAAGATTGTACAAATAATTAGTTTTTAGAAAATGTATACTATATATTTGGTTTCTCCAGGAATAAATAATGCTAGAAGTAAAATGAATTAAATAAAATAGTATTTAAAGGAAGATAATATATTTATATCAAAAACTACTAATTATAATTTATTTTACAAGTTTATAATTTCTAAATGCTCGTTTCGATATTAGTGAAGACATTTTAATAATGAAAATATATTCATTATATATTGTTACTGATGGATGATAATATTCATTACTTACTAATACATTATTTTACTTATAATTTGCTTGTTTGGTAATAAGTTGTTTATTTGCTTGTTTGAGAATAAGTGGTTTATTACTAATTTCTTTCAATTTTACAATAAGTTTTTTATCCGTAAGTTAAGCATTAATAAATTAGAAATTTTAAGATAAAAATGTATTTTTATCTTCGTGGTAAAAAAAATTGATGAATAATTGTTTAATTAAATTCCTTAATAATTATACTTAAATGCTTGATAATTATTCCTTATTCCTTGATAAATATGGATAATTTCTGAATAAGTATCATTAATTCCTTGATAATTGCGTTTAATATAATCAATTGTTATTTTATATTATTAAATAAAGGACTGTTTCAAAGACCAATTAGAAAAACTTAAAACCTTCAAAATAAATCAATTTAGTAATGAGATTTAAGCCTTTTAAATATTATCATCCTTTCCAGAATGCATAATACAAAAATTGGCCAATAAATTTATAACAAATCCCTGAAGGCATTTGTTTGATTCAACAGGATTTTATTCTTACTTGATCATTAGAAAACATATCTTTACAAACTACAGTTGTGCTCTTTCTTATCCCACAGGAACATCCAAGTACAGCTCAAATGTAAACAAGAATCAAAAATAAGCTACATACCATAAATGAAATATTAAAAAATGCAACATTATGTACAAAAAAGGATGCCGAAATTCTGTTTGTTTAGGATAAGTATATTGAAAAATAAAGAAATAAGCAATTAAGTTAATTAAAAATTTTAAATTAATTTAATTCCTTTTATTTACTGCATTAAGAAATATGATTCTAACTGTTCGATTACATAGCTGATTAAAATAAAAGTAAAATAAGTTTTTATCCGCTTAAAAAAATAGAAAAGGGCATCACTTTCATTTAAAATATTGAGATGTATAATTAAATAATATTGCAAATATTTCATTTCAGAAAATTTTGAAAATATTTATTAAATAATACATTTAATAAAATTCTTTTAAGCTAAAGCAGTTTTAATATATTTAGACTTAAATAATCAACAATGGTTCTAGAAAATAGAAATGCAAAGAAAACTCAATATATAGATTTAGTAAAATCAAAAATGATTCTTAAGTTTATCATATATTTAATTATTTGGTTGAAACTTGAGGATAATAGAACGTATATTGTGGATATTAATAAAGATTGCTTTAAGTATTGGCAAGCATCAATACATTATATTGGATTTAAAGAATTTAAAAATTGTAAACAAGCAAGATGCACTTTATTGAATATTCACTTAGAAAGTATAAATACACAAAATTAAAACTTTTGTGGATAATTTATTCCACTTGAGCTATCCGTCTAAAAATTCTAATTTCTTTTCTGCCAAATAATCCTTCTTTGTTCTTCTGAGTCAAAGACATTAAATATGTAAATACAACCATGGCTCATGTATTCCCATTGAAAAAATATGTTAAGTACATACGTAAACCTTGACTTTCTTGTTGAGTGCCATTATCCCCATACGTGACAATTCAAGTGTAAGGCTTCTTTTCTAATATGTCAAGGGACGTAAGCGAAACATTGCAATTTGCTTTCTAAAATCAAGAAGAATGTCAGTGAATAAATCAGAAATGCTCTGATTGAAATTCAAATGCAGTGCAGCGAGAGAATAGGGAGAAAGAAAGGGGACGTAAGTATTATCCAGATGACTTTTCATTATTTTATGACATTGAACATAACTGGTGAACAAAGACGAAAGATTATCAATTTATGGTAATGATCTAATGCATTCGTTTCCAAAGTGATTCAAAATAGTGAAGAAAGAAAAGGGATTAATTCATTTGCTTTTAAATTTTGATACAGGAACATTGTTTTTTTATTTTTTGATGTTTAACATCTTTAATATTGAAAATAAAGTAGCGAAATTGATTTTTCCTTTGCGCTTTCTTATTGAACACAAATATTATCGATCATAACACCTTATAAAATATTTAAAGATAATTTTAAAATAAGTTTCTTTAGTTTGGTTTGTAGCTTTATGATCTTTGTGCAAACTTTAGGCCAATTATACTGGGACATACAGTTTAACATGCATTCCGAATAGCTAACAAACATCCATGCCACTGCCAGGAATTGAACCTGAAGATTGTAATACCAAAGGTCAGAGCGCTATCCAATTGGAAGTTTCTTTGAAACTGTCATCTACAACCACAATTAAATATTGTGTCTGTTGTGGTTTTAAGCTGTTTTTTAATACGATAAAGTGCTTATTGACATTTGAAATAGGAACTTCTCAGAACAACGGAAAACTTAAAATTTTCGATTAAAAGAAATAATGTGAAACAACTAATATAATATTTTATTAACGAATTCTTTATAACACATGTAAATAAAATTCTAATTGGTTTCACAATTTTTCCAGTATAGCTTCAAAATTATATATCCCTTTTTAATATGAAAAATAGTTCCATTTACAATGTCACAACACTGAAAAGACAGCGATATATCGCGACATAGCATAATAACTTATAAAATGATATGTTTAAAGCCCACTGAATCATATAATCGTATGTCAAAGTTTGCTTAAAACAGCGATTCTGGAACTTGTTTGTTCTACCTCTCCTTTTCAAGAAAAAAAAAAAGAAATAACTCAGTACCCCCCCCTCCCCCCAGGAAAGGTATATTCTTTTTAAGCAAACAAACAGAATGATGTAGTAAACATTTTGAGTTATATTATGTACCTACTATGTATATACATACGTCTTAAAACAGTGTAATCCAAATTTTATCGCCAAGATAAATTTTATTTTTAAAATACCTTTTCGCCAAATGCTATAGCTTTAAAGGCAAATTTTAGCACTATCATGGGAAAAAATACAGATATTGCAATTAGAATCCAAGAAGCTTGAGGTTATGAAATTGTTTGTAAATTCAACCATATGATATTCATATTGCACACAGAAAATCAAGTGAACGAAAAAAATATGAAAAAAAAAGTTTATATAACATTAAAAATGACGCTAATGGATGAAACTGGTGTGCTACTTGCTCTCAAAGAATCAATCATCGCCTCTAATTTTTAT
The DNA here is from genome assembly GCA_021605095.1 of Caerostris extrusa. NCBI lineage: Eukaryota > Metazoa > Arthropoda > Arachnida > Araneae > Araneidae > Caerostris > Caerostris extrusa. The sequence goes on along the minus strand of BPLR01005652.1, from coordinate 27,820 downwards.
CAGCGGTATTTTTAAACTCGACACATCCATCTGTACCTGCTTGTTAAAATCTGTCGGCGGATTAGACAGGCGATATATTATAAACTGTGTGCATGCATGGAAACTAATTTTTTTATAAATTTTCTTTCTTTCTTTATGCCTTCACTGCCCTGGTTTTTATTAAATCCCCCACCTCCAAATGCACTCAAGGCTACTATCATCTCCTCCCTGAATTTTCCACTGCCCCCTAGTTGTTAGTATCACTCACTTTAGGAACCAATTGCTTAGAGATTGCTTACATGCACTGGATTGGTGTATTTAGTGCTGCATTTTTTAGTAATATTGTTGTTCCATATTTAAAGAAATTAAATTAGCCTTTCATTTCTTTATTATATTAATTACAACATCCATATACTTTTCTTCATGCAAATTAACATAATTTGAGTTATTTTTTTTTTTCTAAATTCCGCGTTTGTGAAGATATGCTCCGTCGAATTTTTACAGGTTTAGACATCATGCTAAAATACTTTTACTCTTTCAAGGTTTCTTGAAAGACTAATTTTGATGTATTTTAGCATTTTAGCATACACTAATTTTGTTTGTAGAAATTTTTCCTATTAACAACAGTTGCTTATATATGCGGGCCTGATGGCCGAGCGATTAGCTCTCTGGCCTTGTACCACAGATTTCAGGATCAAGTCCGGGCGGTGAAATGGATGTCCATAGTAGTTCTGAATCCATTAACTGTAGATCTCGGTCTAATATGACTGCTGGGAATATGGACAACCTTTTCCCATAAAAAGAAAAACATCTCATGTTTCGGAATCTGCCAGTAGGCATACGACCTTGACCCTCCATGGAACTGTTGCTTTATTGAAGAAGAACAATATATATATGTATATTTTTATTGAAAAATTCAAAAATAAATACATGCTTACAAATGAAATAAAAAGAAAGTTAAATGCTTCTTTATTTCTTGATTTGTCTTTAGAATCGTGATAATAATAAAAAAAAATTATTACTTTAAATCTTGACATAAGTGCTTTGGTTATTTTTCCATAAATAAAAAAAAAAAATATTAAATTTAGCATTTTTTTTAAATAACCTACTTATTATTAAATCATTGATTTTTTTATTGAGTTTTCATATTTGTTTCTATAATTGGCAAAAGAGTTGCTTATTATCTTGCAATTTACAAAACATTTTTTATGGAAAACATCGAAAATTCATAAACTCTACATTAGCATAACTTATATATATGTTAGCATAAAGCATAAAATTATAAAATTTATCATCATGGATACTAACATAAATTCATTAATATTTTAATTTTAATCAAGGTTCTTTATGCATGTTACTTTTTGTAAAATATTGAAAATCTTAAGATACTTACCCAGAAAATTAATGGATGGGGGCAATTTATGGAATTCTATCAATGCTACTATGTTAACTTTACTGAATTTCATGCTATTAACATATTCACTCTCACTAAATTTCGAAACATAACTTGATGTATTGGGCAGAGGGACAGCGAGTGACGTAAGCAGAATTGTCTTGGACCTTCATAATTATATATGCATTATGTGATCATTCATCACATAAGACAAACTTGTATTTGAACCAGTGTTATACATTATATTCGTAGAGTTGTTAAGAGATACAATTAAACATATACTGATGCTTGGTGCAGAAATTGGCTATAAGGTAATTTTTAAATAATTAAAGAATTTACAATATACTAAATTTCAATGATTTTTAAAGTAAATATATTACCAAAATATTATTAACTTGGATTATGAATTATATTTGGTATTAATTCAAAGTTAGACATTTCTTATAATGTGGTAAAAAATTGGTTTACTATAAAAAATTTGATTTCTAGAAATAAAAAATAATGTAAAATAAAGATTTTGTGTATTATTTGCAAAACCTTCGTAGAAAAATATTGAAAAACACATTATGCATGCAATTCCATGAAGACTGTTAAAACATATGTCTCTTTTAAAAATATTATGAATTGAATGCCAATGCAAGAGTAAAAAGTTATTTTTGTACGTTTTTTTTTCCTTTGTAATACAAAAAGGGTTTTTTAGAATTTCAACACATTTGCTGCTTTCTATTTTATCCGAATTAATGAGATCTTTCTTGATTTTTTTTTCTAGATATGAAATTTTGATGAAAGAGTGATTATTTAAATAAAAAAGATGTAAAAGGAAGAAATATTGAAAAAAAGTTCCATTCTTTAAAGTTGGCGTTCTTTGAAAATAACACAAAACATAACGTTGTAAATAAGTTTTTATTAGAATAAATTCTATATAGTTTCTTTACAACTTACATATAAGAAAACTTTTATATATATGTGTAAATCATTTTCTGTTTAATAAATTAGTAGTATGATGCAAAACTTGGAAATCTAATGTAATTCTTTTTTTCCCTTACAAAACGCATTGTATGTCTTTATAAATTTATATATATATATTGTACCTTATATTCAGGATAGGATAATTCTGAGCCAAATAAAAGCCTTTTAATATTTTTCTATTTTGTTCTTTTTGATGTTTTCTTTGATTGGTAAAAAATGAATTTTAGAGAGATATTCAAATCTTGCCTAATTAATTTGAAGACCTATCTACATAAATTTATTTAAACATATAATTTTTTATTAAAAAAATATTATTGATCATCTTTAGTTCCGTGTTAAATAATTACATAGCCAGACACGACTGTTATTTTATATCTGTTGTTTATTTTTTATTTATCATAATGTAGCCATGCTCCCTCACTACGCACTGCGGCCCCTGTGGCGTTCAGGTAAAAAATGGTAAGTAGGCTTCTAGATTCTCAGCCGAGAGGAAACGAAACGACGCAACCGGAGCTGCCTCCAAGAAATATTTAGTACAGCGCAATCACGCGTCTCTGTGGAGAAACGTTTTGCTTGAGATCTCTCATACTAAGGGAAAATATATTTAGCACAAACCTGTGTAGCAGTTGGCCTACAGACTCTCATCAGGAGAGAAAGTACATTTCACGCATCCAACGCGCAAAGCTGAATATCTTTATTTTCGGCTTATTCATTGAATCCTTCTTTAAATGTCTTAAATATTGCCTGTAGTTAATTGTACGTGTGTCAATAAAGCTGTGAGTTCTCAAACCTGTGTCACAAATCTCAGCTCAACCACATCCAATTACAATCCAGCTGCACAACTCACAACACTACAATAGCAAATGATTTGATTATTTTTTTTTAAAAAAAAGAAGCAATAAACTTTGCAAATGGATGTTTGTTAACGGCATTAAACTGTAGGTCCCTGTCTAATTAGCCTAAAGTGTGCAAAAATTGACCATAGAGCAACAAACCAAAATTTATTTTAAAGAAATTTATTTTAAAATTATTTTATATTTTTATAAAATGTTACGATTGATAATATTTTTGTTCAATAAGAAAGCGTCAAAGAAAATCAATTTCCTTACTTTATTTCAAATATTAAAATGAAAAACACCAAAGAATAAAAAAAATATTCCTAAATGGTATCAAAATTTAAACGCAAATGAATTAATCCCTTTTCCTTCTTTACTATTTTGAATCATTCTGGAAACGAATGCATTAGATCATTACCATAAATTGATAACCTTCTGCCTTTGTTCACCAGTTATGCCGAATGTCATAAAATAATGAAAAGTCATCCGGATAATACTTACGTCCCCTTTCTTCTTTCCCTATTCTCTCACTGAACTGCATTTGAATTTCAATCAGAGCATTTCTGATTTATTCACTGACACTCTTCTTGATGTTAGGAAGCAAATTGCAATGTTTCGCTTACGTCCCTTGACATATTAGAAAAGAAGCCTTACACTTGAATGGTCACGTATGGGGATAATGGCACACAACAAGAAAGTCAAGGTTTACTTATGAAATCATATTTTTTTCAATGTAAATACATCAGCCATGTTTGTATTTACATATTTAATGTCTTCTACTCAGAAGAACAAAGGAGGATTATTTGGAAGAAAAGAAATTAGATTCTAGATGGATAGCTTCAAGTGGAATAAATTATCCACAAATGTTTTAATTTTGTGTCTTTATACTTTCTAGGTGAATATTCAATAAAGTGCATCTTGCTTGTTTAGAATTTTCAAATTGATTTAAATCCAATGTTATTTATTGATGTTTGACAATACTTAAAGCAATCTTTATTAATATTCATATTATACGTTTCATTGTCATCAAGTTTCAACAAAATATTTAAATGTATGATAAACTTTAGAATCATTTTTGATTTTATTAAATCTACATAGTTCTCTTCGTAATTCTATTTTTCACACCATTATTGATTATTTAAAAGTCTCAATATGTATATGAAAACTGATTTAGCTTAAAAAAATTCAATTAAATTTATTATTTAATAACTATTTTTCAATCAAATTTTCAATCTGAATTAATTTTAATAATATTTAACTATATGTCTCAATATTTTAAATAAAAGTCCTGCAATTTTCCTTTTTTATGAGGTTAAAAACTTATTTCTATTTATTATACACTAGCAAATTAATTGATTAATTTATTTTTCTAACAGACTCAATTATGCTTAAACTTTACAAATGGTTCAGCGTAATTTTGTTCTCCCTGTCGTTTATTATAATTTCAAAAATTTTGTTTATAAATTCAATATTTTTACGAAGATTTATTCCATGTATTTCTAAATATGAAATAATATAAGTAAAACATTATCCCTATATTTTATACAAGTATATATATACGTAGTGAGTACTTAATTTTTTCAATACAACGTATTGTGAAACATAAACACATGCTTATGCATATTTACTTTTTCTCATATACGATACCATTCCATATCTATGCACAATATTTTTTGAAATCGTTTCTCAGGTAAACCCAAACGTTCAAAGAAGGTAGGAAAATGTATTTTATATGTACTTCCGCGCACTTTAAAAGATCCTTCGTCAAACAAAACGTCCACTCTCAAAGTATTCCTACTGCCAACTCCAAGAAAGAAAAACGAATATTTTTTTATGTACAAAAAAAAAAAAAAAAAGGAAAAAAACTTAAACTTCAAAAAAAGACTCGCCATAAGATCTCAGAAAACACGGCAAACATACTTCCTCTCTGAATTCTCCAACTCCCGAATAATTGAAAATATGCAAAAAAATATGAAAATGTTTCAACTCTATTGATTTTTTTTTTTGCTTATGTTATGCTCTTTCAAAGTCTACTCTTTTGAAAAGTTACGTACATGTCTTATATTGACATAAAGTCAAAGATTATAGTAATATATAGGTTCAAAAGCAAAAGCAGAAACATTGCAGCAGATTGAATGTTAACTTTAAAGCAGATTGAAACTCAACTGAAACTGGTTATGGCCCTAAAACTGTTGTTGCTTTCAATGTAGTTTTACCTAAATTTCTCGCCTTTCGTGCAGTAATATAGTAGATTCAGTGTTTCCCATGGGTACCTAATAAAGGCTGCCACATTAAAAGAGTTTCCTTTTTCAGATAATTAAAAACTAAACCTATTGTCAATCTTAATTTTAAAATTAATTTTGGATAATTGTATAATATAAGTTGTAGTGTACTGATTGGGAAACCAGATTGTAACTAGGTGTGTTTGGATTGAGATACTTTAACCACAGGTGGAAGAATTCAAGCACAAACACCACACACATACAATTAAAGGTATACAATATTTAGCACATTTAAATACACATAATTACAGATTGGCATAAGGATTCCATTTCCAAGCCGAAAACCCAATACTCAAGTATGTATAGTGTACACGAAAAATACTTCCCGGGTGAGTGTCTGTAGGCCAACTAATACTCAGGGGTTGGCTGAATATATTTTCTCTCGGTATGAGAAACAATAAAATGAACGTTTCTCAACAGAACTGTACTTCCTCTCTACTAGTCTCGAGACTTACTGATCATTCCTCTTGAATTCCACAAGCGGCGCTCTTGCCAGGGCATAGGAAGACAATCACAATATAAACACAAATATCAAAAGGTGAACGGCTAAAACTAAGCTGGAAGATTAAAAGGAACACAACAATTTTTACCTTATATATATATATATATATACTAAAAAGCCTACAAAAGAGTAAATTAAACCAGACCATACACATAATTATAGATTCGTGAAAAGATTCCATTTCTAAGCCGAAAATCCGATAATCGGCTACTCGCAGGATGTGCGAAAGATGCTTCCTCTCCGAGTGAGAGTCTGTAAACCAACTACTGCGATGAGATGAGTTAAATATATTTCCGCTTGGGATGATCGACAATAAATTAAAAGTTTCACACAGGGAGTGCAAATTGCGCTGTACTTCTTCTCGGATAACAGTTTCGAAGCCAACTGGCCATTTCTCCTGAGCGCCACAAACTGCGCACATGTCAGTCGGTAGGAGGAAGCTTGGTTACAAAGTATAATTATTTAAGGGTCTTAAACTGGAATTCTTATGAATATTTACTGTAAAAATCATAAAAACGAACTAACCACAATGCTTTAATTTGAAACATCCTATATCAATTTACTCCGATGTTTTAATTCTAAATATTGTATAACATACCATTTTCTATTTATTTGAGGTATTGTATAACAACTAACTCCCGCGAACTGATTTTTATGAAAGGATATAACGTTTACTAAAGAATGCATGTACAGAGATGAACGCCACTGTCATTCAAACATGAATAATGTAGCATTCAATATACTAATAGATCGGTTTTTTTGCTGATCAATTTGCCTAATGGATGGCTATTTTTATCTTTCAGAACACAATACCTAAAACCACGGTGACTCATTTAATTTGATTTAAATTATGTTTGTTTTTCTGGGTTATATACACAGTTTTTATTCCCAATCACATAAATTAGTTGCTAATATAAGTTAAAATTATTATTATTTTAGATTCATTAGTTTATTTATCGATCAGTTGCACTTTTAATAAAAACATTTTTTGATTTTCCACTTCTGATATAACTATAGTAATTGAATTTGAGAATTGCACCTTCATTTGTGTGTTTTATGTAATGATATCTATTTATATAGAGATAGGAAGTTTTTGGTTTAGTTATATATTAATTTTAATTATATTAAGATTGGAGTTGGTTATTTTTACTTATGTGATAAGAATTTTAGCAAAAGATTCGAAATGACAAGTTTAACATTAGTAATTTTGGTATTTTATGATTTAACATTAAGGAATTCTATTTAGAATTATTTTAAAATTCAAGAATTATAAGATTTTGATAGCAATTAATCTTTAATTTAAATAAATTTAAAAGTAAGAAAGAAGTGGTCTTTCAAATAATATTTACAGCTTAAAATTGATGAAAAGTATTTTGGTACAGTAAATAATATTTTTCAATAGAGGAATTTATTAATTTTTTTTAATTTAATTGTGTGAAATGTCAATTAGTGTGTTAAGCCTACTAATCTCAAGATAAATTTCATTCTTCCTTAAAAACTATGGTTCTTTAGTGAATTCACTGTTTCAAATAGGAAATGGAAAGTCCAAACACACACTAAAGACGTTTCCTTGTTAAGTAATAGGTTCTAAATTTTTTTTTTTATATGATTTTTATTCTATTAGGTGTCAAAATCTGTAAAAAATATTAAGAAAAATCAGTTTTAAGACATTCTTTAGAACACACTACAATGTGCATTTTTTGGAATAAGCAATTTCAGTTTTAATATTTGCTTAATGATTTCTGTAAAAATCGTTATTGACAGCTTATTTAAGACTGAGGTTTGAGCAATATTGTTGAATATTGATTTTAGTGATTTGGTTTGTCGCTGTACTGTCATTTATTGCACACTTTGGGCTAATTAGTCTCGGACTTACAGCTTCATGTAGATTCCAAACCACTAACAAACGTCCATTCCACGGCCAAGATTCGAACCTGAAGCCTCTGGTACTAATGGCGAAAGCACTAGCCGATGGACTAACAGCTTGATTTTATAGGAGACGAATTTCACTGAAAACGTAAGCAAAAATTCGGAAGTGTAAAACTAGTATTTACAGAATATTTAAAAATTAAATTGGATTTCAATAAATTTATATTCATATTTTAATCAACTTGTGCAACATTACGACGAAGACAGTGGACCAGTTATACCCTGCTCCTTTATTTTATGACAATAAGAGATTTACAAGATTTCAATATTGTAACTAGAATCTATTGTTGAACGAAATCCATTTATAAAATTTTATTTACGTTGAATCTAAAATGTATAATTTAAAGAAGAGAAAACTTGTGTAATAAATAAGCGGTGGTTTAATTTGCATTTGTGTATTGCACCATAAAGTTAGAAATGTAATTAGTTTAAATAATTAATAAAATATCTTAGTTAAGATAACAAAGGCCCATGTAGAAATGTTAGGAAATTGATGGCTTTGAATTGTTTTCAAAATTACTCTGTGTACTATTATTAGTATTAAAACAGTTTTGTATATAACATTATTAATTATTAAAATAATGATGTATTCATCTATTATAAATATACGGTTTATCTTTCATTTATCCCATAGTAATGCAGATATTTCGGCCACATTATAGTCAGAGGGTCCAAAACATCATTAATCATCTTATTCTATTTTGAAATACCCGTTATTCAGCAACATAAGAATGGTGGGAACTTATGGAGAGAAGAATGCCTGACTACCCAAACCGTGTCAGTAAAAATGAAATTCAAATGATTTATGAACTCATTCAAATCTTTGGAAAACTCAGTTTCAAATGGAAAAGCTTCATAATAAAATTCTAATTCTGGATGTATAAAAATTTCATAAAAATCCGCAGTTTTAGAAGTGTTATTCTGCATTTATGTTACTACAAATACTTTTTACAAAATTTAAAGTTTTTAAATTTACAACATACATTTAGTTTATTATAAAAAATTAAAAATGCTTTTATTAATTACAAAAAATGAATACTTTCATTTTTTCTTATATGTGCAAAAAAAAAACCAGATGTAATATTTTATGACAATACAACATAAAAATACAATGTAATAAATGACAATATAATGTAATAAAGGCAATACAAATGTAATAAATGCCACATAAGGAAAAAAAAAAACATTTTATTTCAATCTCATTTCATTTCAGTTTGTAATAATCAAAATATATTAATCGATGAAAAAATTAGCTAACTTATTAAATTAAAATAATTCCATAAAATATTCAAATAATTTTTTTAAATATTTTTATTTCGAAAGTATTTTAAAAATAAGTATTTTCTATGTTATCTGCAGAACATTCAATAACATCTAAGAATAATCTTCAATAAGTAAAAAATAAGGTAGAGTGCCGCATATGATATTGCCTAACTATGATATAAATAAGGTAGAGTACAGCAAATTAGTCGATTATATTTATCAACTCGTCTAGTCTACTGTTTAATTAAGTCTACTCGAACAGTATACAAATCAAGCAATTTTGTGTAAAATTGTAATAATTTAATTACGTTATTAGTTAGTTGGCATTAAAAATTATATGACACGCATTTATTTGAAAAATTATCTTTCTTTACATTTTAAATAAAAATAATTGCCGTATATTTGCATATATTATATTCGCCATATAACAGTACATATATTCCTGATACAAATATAATATGCATTCATAGACCTAGCCGTATCATTGCATTTTTATATGTTTATATTAAATGACCATATAATAAAATGACCTTATAATATCTTATACCATTCTATAAAATTATGCAGCTATTTGGCATATGACATATGAACCTATTAGTTCATTCATGGTTATATTCATGATTATGCAATTTTTATATGATTATATCATTTTTAACTCAAAATTTAAAAAAACAATAATCATTCTGAATTAGCAAATGCGTATGTAAAAAGAAACTTTTCATTTTTAAGTTTAACTTTTTTAGTTTTTTTTTAGACTATTTGTTTCTTTATTGTAAATTATTAACAAAGTTTATAAGATATGCATTAAAATAACATCAGAAATTCATTGAGAGTTTCACCTCACTTCAAGAGATGCAAAAACTCATTACCCCTTAACTGCCAACCACCGAGGTTTAAACTTGCCAAAAGAGGTAATAGCTCGAAAGTCTGAAATTTTTGCCCCCTGATGGTTTAATTAAAGCCGCCGGTTAATTTAATAGCTTCGCCCAGAAAACTTTATTCAAACTAATGACAAAAGAAAATAAAAGATTTTGGTAGGGAACAATGTGCAATGAAACTTCAACTAAAGCGGCTTAATCATGCAGCACGAAGTAGAAAAAAATGCTTCACAAGCTTTAATTAAAGTGTAATGTAGAGATGTGATTTACGCCCACTAAACGTAAACAAACAAGAATGGAAATTTTTTTTCTTAAATTGCAGAATAATTTAATCGTTTTCAGGAATCAAGACATTGCAGTTACCTATCTTAATATTTGGCCAATTTTTTAAAAATACATAAGAATACTTTATTCGTTAGAATTCATGCTCTTTACCTCTCATTACCTTTGTATTACAATTTTTTATGGCTAAATATGATGAAAAATAAAGGGAAAATGAATCTTTCAAAAACTTTAAAAGTTCAGAAATAATTTTATGCTTAAATATCAAATACTTTTTTTTTAAAAAAAAAAAAAAAAAAAAAAAAAAAAATTGGACAGAAAATTAAGTATTTTGTAACCTAATTAATCTTTGTAATTTAGGCATATAAATAACATTTTCTAAAAATGTTTTAAATATAATTAGTTAAATATTTGTATTTTGTATTATATGAACTAGTTATATTAATAACTAGTTCATATAATACAAATATATAAATATTTAATATATAAACTAATTATTAAAAGTCAGAAACCATTTTAGGTTTTAAAAATCAAAATTTTTTTCCTAAAAAAGTTTAAAAGAAATTGAACGAATATTAAATTAATTAAATTATTAGTATTAAATAATAATAATAATTAATAAAATTAATTAATATTAATTAAGCGAATAACTATTAATATTGTTTTAGAGGACTTAATATTTAAATAATAAAATAATATCTCGTAAAAGAAAAAAAAAATTTATTTTCATTAGGTCCAAATTAAAATTCTAAATTATTTAAGAATTTTGTATGCATATCGTTTGTCATTGTATCTATAAAATATTTAGAAATCACAAATGTAATTAACATGAAAAAATATTTTAATGTCAAATTATAAAAGGCATTCTTATAAAATGTTAATTATATAATGCGTTCTTATTATGTTTTATTGCATTCTTATGAGTTTATATTAAGTGATAATATAATATTTATAACGTTATAATGACATTATGCTGCTATTCGGCCATGCATTGCATATGACCCTATTATTTAACTCATGGTCAAATTATATGATTATATAATTTTTAATTCGAAATTTAAAAGATTAATAATCCTTCTAGCTTAGCAAGGGCGTATGCAAAAAGAAACTTTTAGTTTTTAACTTTGATTTCTTTAGTTTTTAGACATATTTGTTTCTTCATTGCAAATTATTAACAAAATTTATAATATGTACATTAAAATAACATCGAAATTCATTGAGCATTTCACCTCACTTAAAGTGATGAAAAACTCATTACCCATAACTGCCAACTGCCGGCTGAACTTTTAAACAGGGGTAATAGCACGAAATTTTTGCCGCCTGATGGTTTAATTAAAACCCGCCGGTTAATTTAATAGCGTCCCGCAGAAAACTTTTCAAATGAGTGAAAAGAAAATAAAGACGATATTGTTGGGGAACAGTGTGTAATGAAATTTCAACTAAAAAGTGGCTTAATCATGCAGCACGAAGAAGGAAAAAGTGCTTCTACAAGCTTTAATTAAAGTGTAATGTAGAATGTGATTTACGCCCACTAAACGTAAACAAACAGGAATGGAATTTTTTTTTTATAAAATTGCTGAATAATTTAATCGTTTTTCAGGTATCAAGCCATTGATTTACCTATTTTAATATATAGCAATTTTTCTTTTGATATATATAAAGAATACTTTTTCATTTGAATTCATCTCTTTACCTCATTACCTTGGTGTTAATTTTTTTCCATAACTAAATATGATGGGCAATAATCAAAGCTAAAAGATTTTAGACTTAAATATCAAATACTTTTTTTAAAAAAAAGTAAAAAAAAAAATAAATAAAAAAAAAAATTAACTATATTGTGACCTAATTAATATTCTTAATTTAGATATATGAATAGCATTTTCTAATTTTTTTGAATATTTTTACTTAAATTATTATTAATATGTATTACAGGCACTAATTATTAATATGTATTAAATGAACGAATATTAATATTGTATTATATAAACTAGGGATTATTCTGTATTATATGAACTAATTATTAATATGTATTAAATGAACGATTATTAATATTGTATTATATGAAATAGTTATTAATCTGTATTATATGGACGATTATTAATATTTATTATGAACTAATTATAAATCTGTATTATATCAACTAATTATTAATATGTATTATATGAACTAATTATTAATGTGTATTAAATGAATGAATATTAATATTGTATTATGTGAACTATTTATTAATCAGCATTGTATGAACTAATTATGAATATGTATTAAAGTAACGAATATTAATATTGTATTATATGAACTAATATTCAAATAATAAAATAATATCTCGTAAAAAGAAAAAAAAAAAATTATTAGTTTCAAATTAAATTTCAAAATTATTTAAAAAATTTTTATGCAATTGCATCTGTAAAATATTTAGAAAATCACAAATATAATTAATATGAAAAAAATATTTAAATATTAAAATATAAAAATGTGTTCTTATTAAATGTTAATTATATAATGCGTTCTTATTATGTTTATTGCATTCTTATAAATTTGTATTAAGTGATCATATAATAATTTATACCATTATAATGACATTATGCTGCTATTTGAGCATATATTGCATAGGACCCTATTATTACACTATATGATTTTATAATTTTTAACTCGAAATTTAAAAAAACAATAATCATTCTAACTTAGCAAAAGCATATGTAAAAAAAGACTTTTAAATGTTTAACTTTTAATTTCTTTAGTTTTTTACTTCTTTTTTTTCATTGCAAATTATTAACAAAATTTACAAGACGTGCATTAAAATAACATCGAAATTTGTTGAGCATTTCACCTCACTTCAAGCGATGAAAAACTCATTACCCCTTAACTGCCAAACGTCAATGGTTAAACTTACCAAAGGGGTAATAGCACGAAGTTCGACTTTTTTTCAGCCTGATGGTTTAATTAAAGCCCGCCGGTTAATTTAATAGCTTCCCACAGAAAACTTTATTCAGATGAATGAAAAAGAAACTAAAGAAGATTTTGTTGGGGAACAGTGTGTGCAATGAAACTTCAACTAAAGCGGATTAATCATGCAACAGGAAGAAGGAAGAAAAAAAGTGCTTCACAAGCTTTAATTAAAGTGTAATGTAGAATGTGATTTACGCCCACAAACGTAAACAAACAAGAGTGGAAATTTTTTTCTCAACTAGCAGAATAATTTAATCGTTTTTGCAAAGAAGCAAGCCATTGCAGTTACCTGTTTTAATATATGGCTAATTTTTTTGAAATACATAAGGAATATTTATTTATTTGAATTTATGCTATTTACCTTTCATTACCTTTGCGTTACAATTTTTTTTATGGCTAAATATGAGGAACAATAAAATGAAAGATAAAAACCTTAAAAATTTGTTGTTAAAAATTAGAAAAATTTTAATGAATAAATAAGTAAATATTTTGTATCCTAATTAATCTCCGTAATTTAGGTATATGAATAACATTTTCTAAAATAATTTTTAAATATAATTGGTTGAAATATAATTATTTTTGTATAATGTGAACTAGTTATTAACATGTATTATATGAACTAATTATTAAAAGTCAGAAACAGTTTTAGGTTTAAAAATCAAATACTTTCTTAAAAAGAGTTTAAAAAATTTAACGAATATTAAATTAACTAAATAATAAAATTAAAATTATTAAATAAAAATAATAATTAATTAAATTAGTTAACATTAATTATATGAACGAATATTAATATTGTTTCAGATAAACTGATATTTAAATAGGATAAAAATATAATTTCTTATTTGATCCAAATTAATATTCCATATTCTTTAAAAATTTTATATTCAATTGTATCTATAAATTATTTGGGAAAGCACAAATATAACTATTATGCAAAAATATTTAAATGTTAAATTCCAAAAAACTAGTATATATTTTAACATTATACATAATTTAACTATTGCTAAATATTTATAGGCTATAGTTAACAGTGCACAATTCTTACGATATTATTTTCATTTTCCTATCTATAAACTCCCATATAATTAAAGGCAAACTTTTATTAAACATCTTATTATAAATTACTAATGCTGAAAAAGATCATTTTACTGAAAATGTGGAATTTAATGCTATAACGTTAATAAAAGGGGGCTTAACATTAATAACAGTGATTTACGTTAATAAAAGTGATAACAAATTGTGTTCAAAATCTTTACCTTAACATTAACTAATGCCTGCCAGCGAAACATTTTTATTGCATGATCGACTCAATTAACCAACAAAAATAATGATTAATTTTCTATCTAATCCAGGCTGCGAAAAGATATTAATTGAGACACACGATTCACTAGAGCGTTAGCTAAATTTTACCATGCTGACTGATAATAATGATTTAACGCTGGTACAACATCTCATGATATAATGAACATCTTGGTGACCGACAGCACAGCATGGTGACAAAATATATGTTGTCCTGTTAAATTTTTTAATTCAGTCAATTTAAAATAACGGATAAACTAAGGAAAATTTTAAAAATAAATGTTATATAGAAGTGTCGATAGTAATTAATTTAATCCCGAGTCAAATACACTACCGAAGATTCATTATCTTAGTTGGAAGATCCAGTATCTGATCTGGATGATTAATTATCTCAATGGGAAAGTTCATCAATACATCAGCCAACGTTGGACTTTCTGAAGTCATTGTAATTTTAAACGAGAACACCGAGAGAAAATTTGCAAATTTTTGCCTTTCCTTTCCCATCTCCTAAAGCTAAACAGAAAAATATTCTGACTCATTGAATCATCACTCACATTATTAGTAGACACAAAACATTCAATTCAGCGTCGAACTATCAAGTTTCAGCTTTTATTATGCACATGTTTTTTTTGTGTGTGTATTTATACTAATATTTATAATTTTGTTGTATTAATTGCATAAATTGCAGCTGCTGCTATAAAAAATTGGGTAGTTTGACAAAAATTTGATATGTGGTCTGCATTGAGCGGATTTTTCCTTTCATACGGTATTGAATTATTTACGATTATCTCCGAAATCTAACTCCTAACTTTTCCTAACTTAGATTGACATTAACGTCCTATAATTAAATTATTTGAGGATGGACAGATACAAGGACAAACTTTTGGAGGGCAAGTACTCGTACATTAAAAAGTAAATAAGGTTATTAAAGATGATTTATTTTTTAATGTAATAAAGATAATGATATAATAAAGATAATGATCTTTATTTTAAAAAAAAGCTTTTTAAATTTTAACCAGTTGTTAAATTAAGAAGACTCATTCTCAAATGTAGTATCACATTTTCTCTTATACAAATGTAAATAATATTTTTAATGCTGTTAGAAAGGAATTTTATTGCAACAGGACTTAAACAAGTAATAAGAAAAAAAAAATTAAAGTCAATTCCGACTTTTTTTTTTTCACAATATTCCAGAAAAGTCCTTTACAAATAAAGTTGAAGTTTTTCTCTTACATGTGGCGCCAACTATTATTAAATACATGAAACTTAAATCTAAAAATATAATTAATTAATTAAATTTAATTAATGAATTAATATTTGAAAAAAACTGTATTAACATCAAGTGTCATCCACTGCAAGTTCAAAAATGTATTTGAACTTGAGTGGATGAACAAAAAGTATTTTATTAACGATTGAAAATTTGAACAGGATATATATAGGAAGAGTGTAAACTAAGAGTAGGAATTTAAAAAGACAATTGTTTTAATTCCCATCGGTAAACAAATTTATGTTTCAAAGTTAATAAACATTAAATGCAACATAGATTTAAAAGTTAATGCCATAATGTTAAAGTGTTATAATCCAAACATGGGAGATTTTAAATGTTAATTTAATGTGATGGAGGACCCCATAATTTGAAAAGAAAAAGCCGAAAGAAAATGAGCTTTTGCTGCAAAAACTTTCTTGCTCAGCACTTGGATCGGGTGACTTCAAATAACCGCTTTTCTATAAAAGGAAATGCTGAATCCAAAGTTTTTAAGATAGAAAAAGAAATTCAGGAAAAATTTGGTACTGATATGTTTCCGTGAGTGGAAAACATTTTCCGATATCCTATAAAATTCTATGTTTAGTAAACATTTATTGAATTTTGGATTTTTATTAAAGAGTTCGCTCCAAAAAATAAAATCTTTACAAACAATAAAATTTATATAAGCACTAGTTGTAAACCTAAACAAATACATGTTCTAATACTTTAAGTGTAGTACATGCTGAGATGAGTACTCTTTATAAGGACGATTTTTTACCTTCTTTGAAGAAAAGATTTTTAACACTTTTTCTTCAGCGATTTCAAAACAACTCAATTCTTGTTATATTATGGAAATTTTGGTGAACGCCATTTTAGCTTCTGTAGTTGTCTAGAGCGGGCCTGATTTGTACCACAAGTTTCGGTACCACAAGTTTCGGCTCGAGTTGGAATCCCGGCGATGCAGTGGATGTTTGCAGATGTGGGATGTTGTTAATCTACTTTAAACCGTAGGTTCTGGTCTAATATGACTGCTACTAAAACACACCACATCACTGTGCCTAGAGTTGAATTGTCCCTATAGAGTTTGGGAATGATAACGGTGAAAAGTCTGACTGGTCTTTGTGACGTTCTGCAGTCATATAAGAACGGGCGGCTTAAAGTGGATTCCGAACCACTACAAATATCCATGAGGCAGCCTGGACTCGAACCCGAAACCTGTGACACCGAGAGGCAAAACGCTAGACGTTCGCCTATTCAGGATCCAAAGGTCTAATATGACTGTTGGGCAAAGGGTAACCCTACCCCATAAAAAAGGAAAACATCTCCCTGTCTGAAATCTTCCAGTAGGCAAATGGCCTTGTCTTACTATGGGGCTGTTGCGCCAATGAAGATGTTGTCTAGATGTCACGGTAGTTGTAAAAAGAGGATAATTGTAATCAAACATCTACCTTGTCCGCGTGGAGTTAGACGAACTTAATTTGTTAGAACTAATCTTTAGTAACACTGGGAATGTATTCCTGGTAATACCGCGTATTTTAAGGCAACATTTGGTAAAGACCTCATTACTTGAAAAACAGCTTATGTACCTCTTGCAGACAATAAATGACTGCCATGAATATAGGACAGATAGGTTCTACCACATCGCCTTTTACTTAAAGTGGGATCTTCAACAATTTTACCACAGAACCTGGCCAATGTGATTGAATCGGCTATTTTAACTGGACAAAAGAGTATGAAAACGGTTTCATTCAATGGATACATCCCGTTTTGAATTATTTCCTTTTTTAAATGTAAGAGATTGAAATTTCCAGTGAAGCTGACTATGACGATCAATCCCATTATTTTTTATATTTTAAATGCTAAGGAGTGGATTTGAGATCGCATTGTTTCTTCACGAACATTGATATATTTGTATTTGATCAAGGGTGGGTTCACCGAAAAATTTATTTATTTTTGCAACTGAATGGGAAACTAAAAATGTTGCTTGTAATTGAGTTTTGAGTTAAATTAATATCATTATGAATGAGTAAATGTTTTGTTTTATAATTTTATAGTGTTCATATATTTTTAAATAGGGGCCTGAACGGCCGAGTGGCTAGCGCTCTGGCGCTCGGTACCACAGGTTTCGGGTTCTAGTCCCGGCGGTGCCATGGATGTTTGTAGTGGTTCGAATCCACTTTAAACCGTAGATCCCGGTCTAACACGATCGTGGAGAGTGGCATATTAAAAATAAGGAAAAAACTAACTGTTCATATATATAGTGATTAGGGATTATAGTCCTTGTTGCTTCAAATCCCCATATACCACTTCATTCATCATCATTATTTTTAAATAATTGTCAATAAATTATTTCCGTTTTTCAGTTAACTATGTTATTTATTCTCCAGTTTGGTAAAATGTAGAAAAAAATAAATACCTTGGCCACTCCAGGCAAATAGCTAGTATATCATAGCATTAAAAAATTACAGTATAATGATAGGATACTCCAGAATTCAGGCAAGAAATAGTGCTTTTAATAAAGGTACAAGAAGATTTGTTTTAAAAACAAGTTTGTATACTCCCCCTCCCCTAAACACTAAACCTAAAGGCATTTTGGGGGAATCAGATTTTTCATTACAAAATGTTCCAGACTGTTTATAATGTTTAGAAGTTTAAATTATGCGTGCCTTTTGGGAGACCCTAATATTGTAATTTCTTCCTTTCATTCTATGATGTACTAGCTGTTTACCTGAAGTTGCCAGGTTATTTATTTTACCTATATTTGAAATACTGGAGAATAAATAAAAGAAGAATAGAATGGGAGCTATCTGATCTACTGAATTGCCTAAGTAAGTAAAGGATGTTTAAACAAAGTCCTTGTTGCAAGATCACAAGTGGGTTTCACTTATGATAAACAAGAATTAAAAATGCTTTTTCAAAAATTCAGTAATAGTAATGGTTGAAATGCAATGGCTTTTTTTCAAAAATAGCAATACAGACATCCTCTGTTTTGATATCAAAACAGAGGACGATTTGTATCAACAGTTTATGAAATGATACTATCAAAGTCTATAAAGAAATTAAGAGAATTTTCAGAAATCCTGTAAATACATGAGGAACCCATTTTTTTCAATTCCTTCTATTAGCTCACACTCTCATATATATCTTGTTCAAATTTTCAATCGTTCATAAAATACTTTTTATTCATCCGCTCAAGTTCAAATACATTTTTTTTGAACTTGTAGTGGATGACACTGGATCCTAATACAGTTTTTTCAAATATTAATTCATTCATTAAATTTAATTAATTAATTTTAGTTTCTTTAAGATTTAAGTTGCATGTATCTACCAATAGATGGCGCCAGATAAACTTAAAAAAAAAAAATGAATGAAAATTATTTCTAAAGGATTTTCTGCAATAGAGTGAAAAAAAGTAGGAATTGACTTTAAATTTTTTTTTTATACTACTTGTCATTTATGTGTTTTGTGGCACAGTAAAAAATGCTGTACTCTGAACACTCTGTTTATAAAAATTGTGCTTGCTTGGTAAACAACACAGATGAAACTGGCTTTGCCAATGATTCTTCTAAGTTGACAGCCATTGGACAAAAACGAGACACTTTTTATAATCCTTCTCCATCACAGAGAAATTTTTAAAATCATGGGTAATTGTGAATAAACAAGTACGAGTTGATTAAATGATAATAAAATAAATATGTTGATACACTTTTACAAGGAAAGTGAATTAACAACTGGGTGGCAATTTGCTTCATCTATTATTTGCTTACGAAACTGTAAGTAATGAAATTTAAAAAAATCTGTTTACATTTACTACGCTTGACTATGTTGTTAAAAGGTACAAAATTTAGAACATTCATTAAGTGCACTTATTTGGAAAACAATAAAAAGTTCTGATGCAAAAACTTTGAATTTAAAAGAATCATTGGCTTAATGCCTTTACGTTATTTGTAGAAACAAAGATCTTCTTTTTTGTGCTTCGAATTTGCGAATTCCTTTTATTATGATTAATATGTATGTCTATCCTTATTTGTAATAAATATATGTATATAGCATTATAACATAGCTATATATAATTTTTAGATTAATGCTATTATTTTTTGCCATCTACTATTTTTTTGTATCATAGATTTGTATACTATTATTATTTTCTTTCCATTTAATTATTTGTTTTTATTATTCTTATTGTATTTAATTCATCTAAATATTTTTCCTGTGTTTTGTTTTATTGCATATTAAGAATTTGTGAGTATGATTTATTTTTGTAAGCCTTGCAGGCACACTAGTGAAATATATGAAGATATTGTATGTAGTTAAATGAAAGAAATAGATACATGTTTCATAAGGAATTGCTTAAAATATTTAGTGTCTTATTACATATTCTTTGCAAATACAATTCCTTTGGGAATCTCGAGAAAGTGCGACATACACTATCAAGATAGTGTTCTCATTTTGTAATAAAATTGAAATTGTAAATATTTGCTTAAATTTAAACATTGATATATTTAACAGTAAGCATCGATTGTAAAAAAAAAGAAATTAGATTAATACTCTATAAACATTTCAAAACATCTCTGATCCTCAATTGTTTTAGCCTTTAACGTGATTATCTTTAAACTAAAAAGAAAAGAAATAACACCAAGCAAATTTACTGAGATCAACAATAAATTATGTTTTATATTTTGGACTCCTGTATACAGTTTTCATGTTGATAAATCAGCTATATAATTGTGAAAAATTCCAAAACATTAATGGATATATTAACCGAAGAAATAAAAGTCATTGTTTTTTAAGAACTTAAAATATGTTTATAATTTGTTTAAAATACATATATATATGTTTATTTATAATGTTATAATTTTTATTATAAAAAGCATAATCTTTATGTAGTATTTAAAACTAACTTATTTAGTGAAAAAAAAAAAAAGGAAAAGGTTCGATTCCTACTGAAAAAAAAAGAGACATTGAAAATATCCCAAAATATGTGAACATATTTCATAGATTTGAGGTGTCTGGTAGAGTTATTTTAGGTTTTCTTCCAATGAATATACAAATGCAAGTAAGTACCATTGAAAATTTATGAACAGGTGTTTTTATTATCTCTATTTGTGCAGCATATTACAAGATACATTAGTTCTTTGATACAAAAAATACAAAAATTACCCGACCTAAACTATGTTTTAAATACTAATTTTTGACGAATTTATTAGTTTGTATTAAAAGTATTTATTTATTAAACATATATAAAATTATTTAATTTAATTTAATTTTTGCATTAAACTGAAGCACCTTTTAGGCTAGAGATTCCAGTTCTTTTTTTTTTTTTAACTCATTTGTTAAGAAAACCTTTCTCAGCCTTTAAGATAAATGAGAAAGAACAAAGACTATTTATATAGACTTGGTCTTCATAGTTAATCTTTTCATGAGGCTTATACTTAAGTTACTTACGAGAGAAATGAGTCTCTATTTTAGGAGACAGTGAAACAAAGATAGCTTAACTTAATAAAGGTAACGTCCCTTTTCCGCATAAAAACTTTTAGCAGCTTATTAACAAACCAGAAAGAGATGGTGAATACAATTACGCACCTCGAGGGATTCAAGCTGCACTTTGTATCTTTTTTTCTTAAAATAAAAAATAAGATAGAAATAAGGACTTCTGCTTTATGAAAAAAGGCTAAAATAACTTTATTATGTCGAATTAATTGACACTATAATGTTTCTACAGCAAATTCCTGTGACTACATTTTTAGAATGTTTAAATGAATGAAGAAAGTTTTTGCAACATCAGCAAAGATTAATGAATTGTAGATAAACATTTTTTTTTTTTTTTTTTACCTTAAGTAAAATGCGTTTCATTTTTATCTTCAATGAAATCTTATGTGTTTTTATCCATACATATATCTTTACCTTCAATGAAAATGTATAAGTATCTTGTGTTATATTTATACACATATGTATAAAAGTTTCATTTTTACCTTCAATGAAAATGCATAAATATCTTATGTGTTATATTTATACACTTACTAGTGAATATAATGGCTTCGAGGGTTTCTATTCCCTGGCGCTCGGTACCACAGGCTTCAGGTGCGAATCCTGGTGGTGGTCATGTTTGTGAAAGGTTGAATTGTTAAATTGGGTCCCGGTCTAATAATACTTTGTGCAAAAAAATGACCGTAAAGCGACAAACCAAACTTTTGATTTCCCGGTTTAATAAATAATCGTAACTTTCTTTTTAGAAGAAATGAACTCTTGTAAAATTCTGTTTCTATTTAATTGATTGAAAGTCAATGAAGACCTGATGGATGAGTGACTAGCGCTCGCGTCCACAAGTATCGGGTTCGAGTCCCGGCAATGGAGTGGATGTTTGGTTCAGAATCCATTTTAAACCTGGGGTCTAATACAATATTAGACCGGAACGCAAATGCTGGGCTGTGAGCTGGCAACCCTACCCCATAAAGAGAAAAACAACATCTCATGTTTCGAATCTGCCAGTAGACCATGATTAACTCATCCTGGGGCTGTCGCGCCATTGAAGAAGAAGTAGAAGAAAATCAAAATATCAAACAAAGCCAGACAAACAGCAAAAGATTAGCAGATGAATTGTTAGTAAAATTACAGTGATAAACTGGCTAAGTTCATCGCACGAGAGCAGCACCTTAACTACTTCCCGAATATAGGTGAAGATTGGTTTGATTTGTTCCTCTGATGTCCTTTGGTAGCACAGGCTTCAATTTAGGTTTAACTACTAGCAAACACCCATGCCACCACCAGTATTCGAACCTGAAGAACCAAAGGCCAGAGTTTATTGGGCAGCAGGCCGCCATTAGGAAGATTTTTAAATTTGTAGGTTTTT
Organism: Caerostris extrusa; assembly: GCA_021605095.1. Taxonomy (NCBI): domain Eukaryota; kingdom Metazoa; phylum Arthropoda; class Arachnida; order Araneae; family Araneidae; genus Caerostris; species Caerostris extrusa. Next base: position 5,166 of record BPLR01005652.1, on the reverse strand, counting down.
ATCTAATTTTTTCATCCCAAAAATGCATGGTAAGCTTTCTCAAAATTTTCTTATCCTTATCTTTTCAACTGGGAAAGGTAAAAACACTGTCAAACATGTCGCTAATCTTTGATTTCTATAATTTTAATCTTTTGTCATGTATAAGTGCATTTATTTTTTAACAAAATAAAAGTGTTTATCATTAAAATCAATTTACTAAGAAGAAATGAACTCCTGCTAATTTAAAAATAATTGTTTTATAATTTTTAATTGTTTAATTTATTAATTTAAAATTAAAAATATTAATTGTTTAATTTATTATTTATTTTATTATTTTTAATTTTTTAATTTATTTACAAAAATTTGGTTCGATATTCTTTTAAATACACTATTTAAAATTTTTTTTTACATATTTACTTTTAATTAAAAACAAATAAATAATTTCATAATCATAGGATGAACAAACTATATTTGTTATAGTTTTAATGGGAAAGTTCATAAATGCATCAATCAAAAATGTTTTTCAGTGACAAATATTATTAAAATTGTTGACGCATGAAAATAAATATTTAGATAATTCAATTTCATGTAACAAAAGAGTAAATAAGACTTGCATGACATATAATAGTAGAACAGTTTTTTTTAAGAGATTGCCGTTAAATTTTTTAAAAGCAATCTTAACTTATACATTTAAAGAAATATTTTTAAATATTAGATAAATTAAGACTTCCCTTAGTTTAAAAAATGATTTCAATCATATTGGGTTTTAAAATTACTTTGAAAAAAACAGTAATATTTTTTGATAAAATCAGTCAGATAATTTTTATGAATTTAAATAAAGAAATATTTCATCTGAGTAATAATCTAAATCAAATAAAGTTACAATCCAAATTTAATTTATTAGTTTAAACTTAAGGTTAAAAATGAAACAATTTAAATTGATCTGATTGTTTAAATTCTTTTAGTTACTTGAATCAAAATTTCATTTTATGCTACTGTTATATGTAATTGTTAAAATATAAAAGGGAAAAGTATATATATACTTTGTATTTGGATAGTGAACCCCTCAATTCAATCTACGAAAAGGTCAGAAACTACATCTGAAGGATTATTTGCACTGCTATCAATTTCAGATAGATACTTCAAACCATATACCTATGACAACCAAGACAAGGAGTTTTGAAAAAAGGAGTATATCGATATAAGGGGATAATAATACAATATTTCCGTTATCAGAAGTAACTATATTATTGAAACAATGAAATACATCATATAGCAGTCTTTTTTTACTACAGTGAAATGTAAAGAAACCCTTATTTAAAAATATTTTAGAATGTTACCTTTTTTTAACCTCAGGACTCCCAATATTCAAATGTAAATATTACTTTCTAGAGATTTTTGAGATTATTATTGTTTATATTTATCAATTATTTGCTTTCTATTAATAATTCCAAAAGACCCATATTTACCTAAATCAGATCTAGAATGGGTTTCCGTATAAAATTAATAAAAGATAAGCCCAGCTTGAAATTTTATAAAGTAAAGTCTGGCATATATCTTCAGCAGGTAAGTACGATAAATGGAATGATAATAAAGATAAAAGGAATAGATTAAAAATATTATGTACCTTTATTTTTAAAAAAAAAATATATTCAAATGGAGTAAGGTTTTTTTTTTTGTTTTGATGAAATGCATTTGCTGTACAGAGATTAAAAAAAAAAAAAGCATTTGAGTTATGAATTATGGAATTAATTTTGATTTATAGGAATCAATTTATTTTGAAAAAAATCAATTTATTTTGAATTACAAAGGGTGTAACTTAGAATTATCGTAGTTTTATGTGTGACTATTATAGACATTATTTTAAACTCAATAGATGCTTTCTTCATGAAATGGTATTTTAAAATTCATTGAGAACATTGAACTATATATTCATGCACTATTTTCAAATCAAATTTTTCTGTTGATTTGAATCCTGGGGAAAAAAATAACAAAATGAGCATATGAAGCATATCAATTTTTATATATTTTTAAAGTTAAAAAAATTTACATCTAAAACCAACATTTTTCTGTACTTAAGAAGACTGGATTCCTAGAATTGGCATTTCATCCATACAAATAATAATGAGTCTGATGGCCGAATGACGGGAGTTCGGCGGGCTGTTCGGCACCAAAGGGCTGTTGCGCCAATAAAAAAATAAGAAATAGTGAATAGTTTAGAAAAAACTGCAATAATTCAAGATAAGAAGCATTTAATTCTCTTATCACGTTTTTATCCACCTAATTCTTAAGAATAATCCACCAAATAGCGCTCCCGACTCGTGCTCAGTGGCAATGTGTACCGCTGGCGAGCATTATGGTGGAGGTTTAATCCCCTCACAGATCTGTTATAAATACATTTTCCAGAAACGAGGAGACTTTATGTGATGCTCAACATCTCGCCTCGTGAGTTGCCGGATTTTTACCCATACGATACGCAAATACGGGGTAGGAGTTAGGTTAATTAGGTTCCTCCCTAAAAGTCCTCCAGGAAATCAGTGTCCTCCTTCTTCAGTGTCACGGAGCAGAAGTCAAACTTTTACCTATTGGTGCTTCATCAAAACAGAAGCTGCCCCTTCTTTCGTCCTTCCATGAGGGATACGACAACAACAACAACCAAATAGCTCTTTCTTCATTATTATTTTTAATCTATAACTTTATTATAATACATTGAAAATTTGCTTGATATGCAAAAATTATTAGCTGCTAAATAAAAAAAAAAAAAAGATAAATCTCCAAAATGACAAATTATAACAGTAAGCTATTTGATTTTGAGAAAAATATGTACTACAAAGTGAATGTCACAATTTATTGCGTAAAATATGCAGCTGAGAATAAAGCATTATTTATTTTTTTCAACAAAATGTTAGTGCCAGAGTCTATTTTAATCTTGCGCAAACTAGAAACGGATATTCGATTTCCAATATGGAGAGATGCGAAAAACACCAAAGTTGGGCTATTACCATCCTGTAATTTACACAAGACGTGAAAGTGTGAGATACTTTGCCTGAAGAAATCAGATTTGAAACCTCGCTTTTTGCATGAAAGAATAATCAAACCTGCAGCAACCACACAGCAACCATAAGAAATCGATTTCTTATTTGAAATTTTAGAGAAGAAAGTAAATAATATTTAAAAATATATTATAAATCAAATTTATTTACATAAATTTTAAGTTGGAAATAGATAAATATTCTTTTTACAGATATTTACTCTTATAAATATCTTTAAAAAGAATATATACAGGTTTTATAATAGATAATACATAATTAATAATAAAATAATATAATATTTTTCCTATTAAGACCTTATATCTTTATCTATACTTAAGACCATTTAAATTCCTCACATTTTTTAGTTTGTTTGTTTAAGTTAAGTTTTTAGATTTTAGTTTTGTTTGTACTGATAATCGAGATCATTTTATAATGAGTTCAATTACGTAGTAATAGTTTTCTCTAAGTAGAATGAGACAGAATGAAGATTTAATCCCTTGATGATCTTAAACAACGGAGATTGTCTCTTCGACAATCCAAATGCAAATTGGATTTTGTTCTTTCAGTACGACTCTCAAATTAAGAGTTGTTTATCTTTAAAGTGCTTCCCTAATGACTCCTTACAACTCCTTCCCATTTTGTAATCTTATCATTTTTATAGTGTAGTGTAGAGCGAACCTTGTTTAATGCAGAATCTGCTGCAATTGGGAAGTATTCAGTATTCAGTAAATTGATGGTAAGGCTACGTATTGAAATAGTATCTTTCATTATTAGCTAATTTTTCCATTTATGCTTTTTCTAATTTTTTATTCACAATTAGGAAGTTCCAGTATTAAATAAATTGATGATAAATTTATTATATATATATATCTACAGATTATTAGTATTATTATCTACATATTGAAATACTATCTTTCATTATAAGTATAATTTCACCTTTTGAATTATTTTTCATTTATACTTTTCTTAATTATTTATTCACAACTGGAAAGTATCAGTATTCAATTACACTCATGTCCATAAATTAAGGATAATGAAGTTCTGGCAAAGAAAGAGACAGAAGCAAAACAAATTTGACTTATTTGTAAAGTCTATTTAATAAACAAAAGGTAAAGAGCAAAAAAAGATGCCACATGTTTGACATAATTAATAAAAATTGCGATTTTTACTCCCTGGAGCAAATTTTAAAAAAGAACCTATTTACAAAAACAGTATAACATGGTTAGTATGATGGTTAATATGGAGTATGTCTCCCGGACGATGCAATACAGGCCTTACAACGCCTAGGCATGCTGAGTATCAAATTATCAATCTGATCTTGGGGAATATTACACCAATCATCAAGCAATGCCCTCCGAAGTTCCGGTTGACAGGTGGGAGGGGGTTGACGAGCTGCAATTCGTCGCCCAAGCATATCCCACACATGCTCTATTGGATTCAAGTCCGGTGAGTATGCTGGCCAATCTATACGGGTGATATCCTCCAATTGAAGGCATTCGTCTACAATGTTTGCACGGTGAGGACGGCGTTGTCATCCATAAACAGAAATTCAGCACCCATGGCACCCCGAAACAAACGTACATGTTGTTCCAGAATGACATCCCGATAGATGTGGCCTGTCATCGTTACACTCTGAACCTGCAGGTCAGTTCTGGAACCAAGAATACCCTCCCCAAACGACCCATCCTCCTGCACCACCGTAACGGTGTCGTTCAATGGTGTTCTCTTTGGTGGTAACGGGTACCTGGCGCTCCATATGAAAGTCCGGCGAGAATCAGACTGAAAACTAAACCTGACCTGTCGGAAAACATCACACCAGACCACTGTTCCGGTGTCCACAATGCATGCTCTCTACTCCAGGTTAATCGCAGGCGACAGTGAGTTGCGGTAAGTGGAACATATCTGACATGCCTACGAGCATATAGACCAATGTGTCGTAAGAGTCTGTAGACGGTCTGACTTGAAACTGCCGTACCAGTAGCTGAAGAGAGCTGACGAGACAGGTCTGATGCTGTGCTCCGTCGTCTTCTTTTGGCAGTAACTGCTAAATACCGGTCCTCATTCGGCGTTGTAACTCGGGGCGACTCTGTGCTGTAACATCTACTCACATTACCATCATCTTGGAATCGTTGCCAAAGTTTGGAGATGACTTAAA